>PVIJ01005628.1:0-101326 GCA_004024925.1 Scalopus aquaticus
ATTCCCACCAGCAGTGTAGAAGAGTTCCTTTTTCTCCACATCCTTTCCAGCATTTGTTATTGCCTGCATTTTTAATGTGTGCCATCCTCACAGGTGTGAGGTGGTATCTCATAGTGGTTTTGATTTGCATTTCCTTGATTATAAGTGATGTTGAGCATTTTTTCATGTATCTGTTGGCCATTTGCTTTTCTTCTTCGGAATTGCAATTTAAACTATCTCTGTAGGTGATTCTAAAGTGCAGCTGTATTTAGAAACTGCTGCTTTAGTACAGGAAGATGAGTTAGTTCAGCATTAAAAGAAATTAAAATGTCTGCTCTTTTGCTCAAGGTTCCCAGCAGGGTTGCTTGTCTCAAGGTTTCTCACCTGTATATCCATACTGCTAATGCTGATCCTTCACAAGGAACCACTATAGACCAGCAGGAGGGTCCATGGAAACAAATGAGAAATGTTTGCCAGTTCTGGGCAAAGTAAGGTGACCAGCTGTCCCATTTTGCCTGGGACTAATGGATCTCACAAAACTGGACTTTGACAGACCCAGATAAACTTGGATGAGTTCATCACTGAAGGGTAAACACTGAACGGGTAATAGACTGGATATCCCAAAATGTCCCTATATCTAACAGGGCAGCTATAGTAAATTACTATACTCAGGAACTGGATTTCATGTACAATATTTCCAAAATGTAGTTTTCTTTAAAAGAAAAATGCCATTATTGATGATTATGCCTGTTAACAATTGGAACTACTTTTTATATTTGTGGGGTTTTTTACCTTTAGGGGAAACCCATAGTAAGCATGAAGAATACTTAGTTCTTTTATGCCTATATGACATACCTTTTTCCAACATTTCTAAAATGGGCTGTGTATAACCCGGGGAGCACAGGGTGGAATCACAATGAACCTTGACCATCCAGTTAAACATGATGCATCCTTCTGAAGCACTAAGATTATTACAAGTTTTATTCACTTGAATATTTTAGGAAATAACACAGGACTTAAAAACATTTGCTTGAGGTACACATTTTGGGACAGACTCTTAGATGATGCCACCAGACCCCAAGCTTGGTGGTCTACTTAGTTGGTTAAGAGGGAGAAGCCTGTCCCTACCTAATGACACTGCACACCTCAAACAAGGCATTTCTGCCAAGAGCCAATGACCTAAATAGAGGATGCATTTTGAGGAACGAATAAATTTGTTTCTATGCTTATGGAAGAACCAGAATGTCACAATTCCTAAACACTATCACTTCTTTGTATTATTTAGTAAACTCCTTAAATATGGTCCTATTGCTGCAATGAACTCAGGAACCTTGGAAAAGATGGTCCTGGAAAACTAATGCATGCCCATTCTGTGAATGTTTTTGGCCATTCTGGGAACTCAACTTGATGTTCTCTATCTCTTTAAATAAGGTAATTTATTAGTTTACTTGTCTGTTTCTTAGGCTATGAGCTGCTTTGAGGACAGGGACTGTGCCTACAGTGTCTGCTAATAGAGTGCCTACCCCCATGATAGGTATTCAGTAAATATTTGTTGAAGTAAAGTGAAATTAAGTGCTGTGAAGTCAGAGAGGCATAAACTGGACTGAAAATCTCAGGACAACCTTAACTACTTAGACTTGTTTTAAAAGATATAAAAAATTACATTTTGTCAACTTCTACTCTTTCATCTGACATTTTTGTCTACAATTTAGGAGTCACTTTGTTCTTCTTAAGTTTATTCCAAAGAGAAAATATGTAAACTGAATAAGGAAAAACAGCACAGTCCACCAGAATATTGCAACAGGAAATGGACTATCTTTAAAGTCATACAAAATGAATTACAATATTTACCCTAGTTAGCTAAATATGAATATTGTAAGTGGATTGGGTGGGAAAAAGCTATATAATTTGTGATATTATTAGTCATTACTACATAATCCATTTCATTTTTTTCTCCTGAATTTTAGAAAGGAAATTTAACATACTTAGTACTACAGTAACTCAAAGAGAAGATTCAGACCCAGTTCATTTAAAGGAGCATTTGGACTAAAACATGTGTCATTGGTTTATTTGCAGAATTTTATTTCCACAGCTACATCATCAATAGCACCTAAATCTCTACAGCTTCTTCACGAATGACCACTTTTTCTAGGACTTCAAACTGAGTATCATCCAAAAGAAATATTTTATTAAAATGTCAGAAGCAGATACTATTTTTATATTAAAACTGTCTTTTACTATCACCGTGATAGCTTGAATTTTTTAAAGTAAAATTCCTCAAAATTTCAATGATGTTTTTGCATAAATAGAAAAATGTGCATGGCATTTCAAGGAACCCCAAAAGCCAAAACAATCTTGAAAAGTTGGAGGTCTCACATTTTATGATTTCAAAACTTATTGCAAAGCTACAATTATTAAAACAAGGTGCACTAGCATAAAGACATACATATCGGCCAGTGGATTAAAAGAGAGAACCCACAAATAACTCCTCACATATATGATCAAATGACTTTCAACAATTATGTCAAAACCAGTGGGGATAGGACAGTCTTTTCATTAAATTATTATGGGAAAAATGAATAGTCACAAGCAAAAAATGAAGATGGATCTTGTACCATATACAAAAATTAACTCAAAATAAATCATATACCTAAATATAAAAGCTAAAGTCTCAAAAGAAAAAATTGAGGAAATAAACCTGATGATGACATTGGACTTGGCAGTGATTCTTGGATAAGACACGAAAAGCACAGGCAAAAACAAAAGAGAGATAAATTGAACTACATAAAAATGAAAAGCCTCTGTGTACCAAAGAACAAAGTTAACAATGTGAATAGCAACAGACAAGATGGGATAAAATATTTGCTAGTCTTATATTTGATAAGGGATTAATTTCCAGAATATGCAAAGAACTCCTACAACTTGACAACAAAAACAAAATAACTTGATTAAAAAATGGACAAAGCACTGAAATAGATTACTCTTAAGAAAATATACAAATGGTCAACAAGCACATCAAAAGATTTTTCATGTAATTAAGGAAATGAAATCAAATCATAGAGTAATACCACTTCACATCCACTAGGATAGCCATCATTTAAAAAAAAATCAAAGGACAAGAAGTATTGGCAAAAATGTGAAATTGGAACCCTTGTGCAGTGCTAGTGAAAATATAAAATGGTACAACCACTATGGAAAATGGTATTTTATTCAAAAATGTCCTCAAAAAATCAAAAACAGATTATCATTTTACCTAGCAATTCCACTTCTGTAATATAGCCAAAAGACTGAAAGCGGGGATACTCATGCTTTTAGTGGTATGAGTCCCAAGAATTCGTTGACAGAAGAATAGATAAGCAAAATGTGGCATGTACATATACATATACCATGATGTTACTCAGTCTTAAAAAGGAATGAAATTCTGCTGTATGCTACAACATGGGTGAATCGTGAAGACACAATACTAAGTGAAATAAGCCAGTCACAAAAGTACAAATACTATCTGACTTCACTTATCTGAGTTATTTAGAATAACTAAATTTATAGACAGAATATAGGATAGTGGTTGTCAGTGGGAAATGGAAGACGAAGAATGATTGTTTAATTAATGGGTACAGATTATCAGCTTTGGAAGATGAAAAATGTTTGGAGTTGGATAGTGCTGATGGTTCATAATAAAGTGAATATATTTGATGCCAGTAAGTTCTACACTTCAACACTGGATAAAAGGGTAAATTTTATATTATGCATATATTACCACAGTTCGTCAAAAGTTAAAATTACCTTATTAATCCCCCCAAAATTTTGAATACAAGAAAAATCATCTTTAATCTGCTATACAGATTAGCACTTTATAAAAAAGCAAAATTCTATGTAAATTCTATGTAATAAACTATAAAAGTTTAGTCATATTTTTCTTTTGGTTAGTCAGCTAAATGTCAGTCATCCATGGATTTAAACACATTTTCATTACTTATGTGGTTTTCTTCTTTTCTCTTTTTTTACACACACTGGGATATTAATAGTATGTCAGCTGCTGCGTCCTGGATTAGTAATTAGATAAGGTCACAAGTTCCCCATGCAGTTTTGTGATCCTACAGTGTATAATTTCTTAAATTCCAAAAGTCTACAAGCTTTTTATTCTGGCTAATAAAGACCTTGGCAGGGCTCTTAAACTATCCACTGCCATGCATAAGCAGGGCCAGCAAGTATGTAGGGCACAGCTTTCTGTGATCCAGTTGAGGAGCTGAACTGTTTAGAGTATGGGAGACGTCATCCCTAAGACAAACTAGATGATTGTTTTCTCACAGTGGTTGTTTATCTAGCATCGTAAACTTAATCCCCTCAACATAAATCAGCAAGATGAGACTCAGAACAGATAAAGCATCTGTACTAGATCTGGTACCAGACATGACTAAATTTTCTTTACCTCATTTTCCTGTGAATATCTCCTCCTCAGATGGTTTCTGAAATTTATTTTTCAGTCTTGAACTAATTCTTTCAATGTAATCCCATCTAGAGGATTGACTAGCAGGGTGGCCTTGCCATAGGACTATTTGCATGAGGGACTGAGGCTCTTCCTGGGAAAGAACTCATCCCAAGAGAGGAAGAGCACCATTTTGGTTGAAGGACAATGGAGCAGGGTCAGAGGGGAAGGGTGAGTCTGAGTGCAGCACAGTGTCTGTCACTCAGACTCCCCTCCCCGCCCCTCACCCAGGCCAGAGTCCCAGGGTGAGGAATTGCCATGAAAAACCCAAATGAAAACTAGAGGAATTGGTAAATTAGAATTCAAGGCATTGCAGATTCAGCAGTAAGGCGGGCATGGAAGGGAGGGCAGTACTCTCAGTATCTTCATCATGTTCTCAGCTTAGATTTTAGCCTGAGCAGCCTCCAAAGTAGATATTAACTGACAAAAACAGAAAGGAAAGCCACTGGGGCACACACAGCACCAGTAGCTGTGCTTCCAGCAGGCACTGAAGGGGCAGCCACCATCACCACAGAGGGTCTGAGTGGGAAAAAGGGCAAAATGGCAAATGCAAATGGCAGCCCAGAGGAGTGTGTAGAATCTGTGGGCTCATCCTCTGAGGACTTTTAGCACATTGAAGGAGGAGACCCAGGAGCCAGGAGGAACCTGACATTCTCATGTATGGGCAGAAGCAGGTGGTGGATGTAGAGGCAGGAGAGGGAAAAGATAACTTTGGAAACTTTCTTTCATCTTACTTTTATTCTCTGATTAGTGAGGGCTGGGAAATAAGGGTAATAGTTTTTCAAAAGATAAACTATTTCAATGAAAGAAGATAAGACTACACTGTCTAGGTAAAATTTATATGGGAAATTTATTTGAAATATATAACATCATTGCATTCCTGTGCATTTATTGTGTTTTCTTGTTCTTACTATATTCACTTCAGCCTCTAACCCAGTGACTTCTACGTAGTACACTATCTTAGAAGAGCTAGAGCTTAATTTTTTAACAAAAATAGAAGAAAATCTCAGTTACAATGAATTCATGGGAAATGTTGCACTGGATATTTATTTTAAATAAAAAAATCTAAGAGTACTTTAAACACTGGAGTTTTTCATTTTAAGGGTTTTGGAATAGGAGCATTCTCAAATGTATTGTAAAGTCTCTTCCTTAAACAGAATATAATGCACATTAAATTAATTTCAAGAACTCAGGGAGGTGGAAGTATCAATTCTGCTCTACTAGTAAATTGTTATATGTTTACTAAACCCACTTGCTTGTTGTCTTTCTTTTAAACAAATTTCTAATGTAAACTTAGAGCTAGTTTTTGTTTATTGTTACTCCTACTCAAGAGAAGTATGGTAGAAAGCACATACTTTGGGGAATCTTGGGTTAGAAACATGCATCAGCACTACAGCTAGTGTGACCTTAAATGATTTAATTAGCCTCTCTGAAATCAATTTCTTCATCTGCAAATGGGCATAACAGTAGCTATCTCACAAGTTTTACCTGAACTAACACATCAAGCTACCTGGAAAATGTTAGTTACCCTGTGGCTCTGCCATTTACTATTACTATGTGGCCTTGGGTTAGTGAGCTCTGAACTTAAGGTTCCCCAACTGTGTGAGATGAAGCAGATATCAACCGACCAATAAGCACCTGGACTACAACAGATGCCCGATAAAAGGCAATTTCCTCTTTTTTTTGTAGGTGTGAACTGGTTGATGTGGAGCAGCTGGATCTACTCGACAACGTAACTAAAAGCCTTTCTGCAAACGGACTCAGTAAGTCAAAAGCTAAGGCAGTTTCTCTTGCTCTCAACAGCTTGTGACTGCCCAAACCACACATGACAATATTCGTGATTTCCATGCCACTAATCTACCAGACAACTGGCAACCCCATGGCAGGAGAGTTGACTTGCCCTGCACTTCTGAGTCTTCTGCTCTATTTCTTGATGTGATTTGAAGGAACAGTTCACTCTCTAATTCAAGAATTTGGACTTCATTTTTTACTCCAGAGTCTGTATTCCTTCATCATCATGTCAAAAGATTATATTGCAGCAGAAATGACTTACCATTTTTTTCTAAACTTTTCTTAGCATTCTATTTAAAAATCTGGCATCCATAAGAAGCAATGTGAAAGTGCATCTTGTGCTGGTTCTTGTGCTGTAAGCAGGCATTGGGCATTGCTTCTAGATGAGAGCACAACCAGAGGCAAGCCCTTCAACTTAAGAAAGAAAAGTGTTAAAAAAGAAATGTAAATTTTTTAAATTGCATCTTCACCATTGAATAAAATTCCTATAAGAGTTCCTATACAGAATGTCCTTTTTACAGAAAAGAGATTCTCAAAAAAGCTATAAACTTCTTTATTATTTGTCATCTGCTTTTCACCGGCAATATTTAGCCGTCTAGTACCATATCTCAGGTCAAATTGTAGTCACTTTTACTTCTGCTCTTAAGATTGTCTTGCTTTATCGCTCTCCTGAACCAGAGATGGGAAACATGTAAAAAAATTTAAATAAGAAAACCTCATGTGTATTGTTATTTTAGTGCTAGTGTTTAGGAGCTGTTTGATGCTCTACAATTTGAGAATGGACATAAAATTGTAGAGCTGCCATTTCTGATGTCTGATACTTTCCTAATTATCACACTCACCAGTTTGTTTTTTAAAGATTATTTATTTATGCACACAAACTGGGGTACAGGCCAGAGGCGTGGGGAGGCAAGAGGGTTCACCAAAGACAGAGTCACACTCACCAGTTTTTAATTGTGATTTTTCATTTTCTGCCTCCTTGCAAGACTAAGAACTCAGTGAGGGCAGAAGACCCTGGTTCCCTTTTGTGTCCCTAGCCCCTAGCGCAGCTAACAATACAAATGGGTGTCTCATAAATATTTGTTAAATGTATGGGCAAAATTATAAGCAAAAATGAGATACAGTTAATTCTCTTTTTTTTTCCAGTATCTGTTGTCTCTCAAGTTACCGCAAATATTAAATTAGAGAATACTGAGCTGTTGTTTCTAGGAAAATAAAGAGTTAGGTTCCCATAAACCTCTAAATACATTTTCATCAACCAGTCAGTTCATAACCTTGTTTTATATGTGGGCATGGGGTTTTCTGGTTTTTTTTTTTTTTTTTTTGGTTTTTGGTTTTGTTTTTTTTTTTGCTGTAAAATAAGTGAATGAGTGAATGAATATACACAGGTAAGTTATGCAGTTTTTGCATGGGGAAAAAACTTCTCTGGGATGACAACAAAAAGGATTAGGGACTCTAAATGTAACATAAAGTCATAGCCAAATAAATGACAAAGAAAAGGAAGTACTTAGAATAATTATTACAGACACTGAGTAACTCCTCAACTGTAAAGAGTTTACATATATCAATGAGACACTAAAATTCACTAGAAATAGGGATGGAACTTACAACCAGATAATTCACTGATTATTAAGAATACTTAGGAAATAGTGCAACTTAATTAACTACAAAAGAAATATAAATTAAAACAATAATGATATACCACTGTTCTTAAACCAGGACAAAACTTAGAACTATAATAGTTTTTACAAGTGAGAATTTGATTAGTGGGTAGTCTCATAATTTGGTTGTGAAGACATGCAGATTCTGGAAAACAATTTGGCAGTCATGCACATAAGAGGCTTTTAAATTATGCACATCTTTAAGTTGAACATTCATGCCTTTAGTCTAACAACAAAAAAAGAAGACTAGTGCACAGATATGCTTATTGTAATATTATTTATAATAGTAAAAAACTGGAAAAATATAATTCAGTATTCAAAAGTAAGGAAATATTTGAGTAAAATATATCCATAGGAAACTATACTATGCAGACTTTTAAAATTATATTTCAAGGATGCTGAATGATGCGATGCTTATAACAAAGATTCAAATTTGTATGTTCAGTATGCATGCAGCTATGTAAAAAACATAGTTGAAGAAAAACACCAAAATAATCACAATTGTTCTTTCAGGTTGGTAGAATTTTGGCTGATTGATATTTTTCTTTATAACTTTCTAATTTTCCAAAATCAGTGTTTCTCAAAAATTTCTCAGTTTTGTCCTCTTTAAGGAGATGTTTTATATTCTTTTCCTAATCACCCCCCTATGAAATTTTGATACCACAAATATCCTATATACCTGTTTAAGTACTGTGATCTTTTTGAGAGCTACAAAACATTGTGACATTTAAAATTTCTTCATATATCCCCCCTCAACCCCTCAAGAATCAATTTTCATCCTGTTGAGAACAATAGTGCTCTCACTGAGAATGCATGTTCTAAATGTTCTATATTCATTGGTTTTACTTTGATAATCAGATAAAATATTCTTAAAAGAAAGTTGTGGAGTGGGTAGTGTCAACTCAGAGGAATAAATCTCCAATAGTGGGTTTCTGGCTCTGGTGCCTGAAATTTTGAAACTACGACCTTTTTCTTATGCTCAAAATTGTTGTGAGTAAACATCTATTTCCCTTAGTATGCCTGGTTCTATATCTGTAATATGAAACAAACATATTTATAGGGAAGGAGTGAGTTGAATTTAATAACACCTAATACTTATATCATACTATAGTATGAACAACATTCTTTTCAGGGGTATTATTGTTTTCTTTTTCTTAACTCTATTCCACAGATAAAGAAAAGAAGGCTCACAGATATTAAATAGTTTCCTTAAGGTCACAAGATTCATAAGAAATAGACTTATCTTACTCCAAAATACTTATTCTTTCCATTACAAGTTGTTGAGAGAGTTACTATCAGTAACCTGTGAAAATACGGTATAAGCACAAAGCAAAGGAAGGCTGTGCAATGAAATTCACTGGGTAATGTTTCCGGTACTAACATTTCCATCCACACATGTTGCTACAGCCATCTGGTCTAATTTCCCCACACTACATAACTTGATTGGCTTGCCAGGATCTTGCCAACATTTTTTAAGCATTGTCATCTTTTTAGTAACTTTCCTAAAAATGCTGCACTTCTATGTCCGGAGAGAGCACGTGAGGTAGTGACCCCAATCATGTAAACTTACTTCTGCTCTTCAAGACCCCTTGCCAAGCCACTGCTGCTGGGAGACAGCCCCAGAGCATGACTTCTTGCAATGCACTTTGAAGTAGATAAAATATGCACTCATGGACATCTGTCTGTTATTTCCTGCACTCACAGCTTTGTTCTTCTTTATTGCCAGAGAATTCTATGGATGATGTCACTTTTCTCTGAAGAGAACAGGCCATCAGAGCTTTTCACTGACATAATTAATTATCTGTAGCTTGATTCTGGGCCAGAAAATTCTCAAGGCACAGCCCCCAAAAGAATTAACTCTACTGTGCTTGCTATTCTTAAACTTTTAAAGAGACAGCGTACCATATCTTTTTTTTTTCCTCACACACTGATAATGGTATTTTTGTTCAGTGATATCAAGTAACAGAAAGTGAACTGGGGCACTATTCTATGATTTCACAAGGAAGACCTTCGGTTCAATGGGCAGCAAACTCTAAAGGTCGCTGCAGATCAAGTATACAAAGCAAAGCTTTTAGGGCTTAGTTTTAAATTCTACAGGAATGCATCACAAATACTGAATAGACTCTTTGGGGGATCTTGTGAATCTATAGCCAGAAAAATGAGATCTCAGCCACAGTTAACCATGTTAAGTTATCCACAAGGTGAAAGGCATTCAGTTTATCAGCCCCAAACGCTGAAAACACCAATATTTTTAAACTTTACAAGAGATAAGAAACCTACAATGAAAGCCATATATTTTGAAAATTTTCACTTATGTCTTTATGTCTATCTAAAGCAATATGGCCAGTACATTAAAAAAAAAAAGTCTCTCTATTCTGCTGTGTTTCAAGATTATATAAATGAGTTATTACTTGCCTCTCTAAAGTGGGCTTGATGGGCAAAGATAAAGACCATATATGTCATAAAGTGGTGGAGGGGTGCTGATAGAAATAGGGCCCTTGAGGTCTGGCTCTGATCTTCATTGGGTAAGTGAAGATATAGGAACATGAAACTCTCAGCTTTCTCAAATAGCAATGTCCTGTTTAATTCAAAGGATTAACAAGTTCATAATTAAATGTGCATATAATACTGCCCCTTCAAAAAAAGAATTGCTATTTCTGCTGATGATTCTGCACTAAGTGGTTTAAATTGTGCTCTCTCTCTGGATTCCTTTAGCTAGATAAATTATGCTTTTTTTACTATCTCAATTTACTATTAAATTTTTTAGAGATTTGAAATTATGATATATGCTGATTATAAAAAAAATGAACATTGCAGAATCAATGTTAAGAAGATGTGCATGTACAGTATATGCTACGTAACTCAAAAACCCCAATTCTATTAATAATTTGAAGTATTTGTTTTTCTCTATAGATATATTAATACAGATATCAACACATACACGTTCTCTCCCTGTTTCTTTCTCTCTTTCTGTTGCTCTCTCCCTAATATTATTAAGCATTTACTATATGCCAGGGAATATTCAAAGTGCTTTGCAAATATTATCTCTTTTCAACCTCACAAAAACTGTATCAGACAGCAACTATCATTATTACCATTTTGTAAATGAGACAGCTGAGGCAAGTACAGATAAGTTCAGTGATTTGCCCAAAGTCATACAATAAGTGGTAGTGTCAGTATGCAAATCTAGGCATTTTAACTCCAGGGCTGGTAATCGTAATATTAGATTTTATGAATTTTCCATATATATCTATCAATATAGAAACTCTCAAATATGTACCACTTTTTTTTTATTCAAATAAAATGACAAACTCCAGGAGGATGCATTTTATCAATGCTCAACTGATCGAAATACCCACTTCTCAGGATGTATATTTATATCTTGCTTTTTAATAACTTGATTAAGTATTTTATATTTTTACAGTACCATCTCTCAGTTGAGTCTTTTTTAATTTTCTCAATTCTTCCTACCTGAATCTCTAACTCAAATTTTAGATCAAATTCTAATACTCCCCCAAATTTCAATGGAAAGATCAAATGACTGTGTTGGGTTAGAATTCCAATGTGTTAAATTTGTTTGAAATAAAGATCTCTACTGTGATTATGCCTGTAGTAACAAAATAAAACCTTTATAAACATCTCTTTGTTTTTTCCTATCCCCTTCTTTAGATGGAAATTTAATGCTTGGCTGGCGCTTCTCTTTCCAACAGCACCAGCACACAACATAGATAAAGCAATTAGTTATCTTCCTCCTTCTCTTCCTCCCTCCTTCCTTCCTTCCTTCCATTTACTTATTTACCCATTTAGCGATTATGTTTAAAGTTGCTATTCTGCTAGTTGTTGTGATAGATCTCACATGAATAGGATATAATCTTATGTCTGCATGATTTTATAATCCAGTAAGAATGACATTTGGGACAATAAATCATATGCTTAATTGTTCTTCAAGCCACCTTTTGAAAGGAAGGATGGAAGGAAAGTTCTGGAGCATAGGATACCATAAGGAAGTAATGAGGAATTATTAACTGTGATTCCAGCTTTCTTACCAACCTAAGTGGCTCTAAGCCATAAGAGGATATTTGATTCATAGAATCATAGGAATTTACAATAGGAAAGAACTTTTAATCTTTTAATTTACAGCTAAGGAAACAGGTTCAGAAAAATCAATGTTTTGCCCAAAGTATGCAACTAATTGGTTGATTATATATTAGAATCCAGGTCTTCTGATTCTCAAAGTAAAGAGCTCCCCATTATACTAAGTCACTAGTAAATACATTGCAACAATCTCAAACTGAAATAAATCTATGTACAAATTAATTCATTTTTTAAAAAATGAAATGGGCAATTTTTTTAGATCAATTTTTTAATAAGAATTTGAATGTCATTGTGAACACTTGAAGGAATACTGGCATCCATGTCATTGAAATTTATGAGTATAAAAACAATGCTCTAAAAAAGTCATTGACATCTCACTGAAATTTGATTGTGTATTTTAACACATTATTTGTCTACCAGCAATTGAAATTGGTTACTGAGCACAAAATATGTGATTTAATGGTTTTATTTTAATTTTCAGATCAGTTTATATGTGTTGTTTAAAAGCATGCTTTCTTTCCACATGTAGTTCAAATTTTTTAGTAATCTCAAAGGAATATGTTGGAAAAAGTTTATCTTGTTATAAGTTTGTCAACAACTAGTGCCAATAACCAATCATCATTCAAAGTAGGAAACACTTTGATTACACATGTTCCATATCATGATCCGATTACTTGCAGCAACCTAGGAATTTTTTTTTTTTAATGATAGGCTAAACCTGCACATTATCTGCAGCAATCCATTCTGATCTCTAAAAATCTCTATCTAACTAACTTGTATCAGCTTTTTTCAAAGTAAATGACCAAAAACTACTGGCCAAGCTTCATATTAATAACTGGAACTTTCTGGGAAAGAACATTCTTAAACATGACAGTCAACAAAATGGTTCAAGTTCCCCCTAGTTTATTTCAAACACTTGCTGCTTATTTGTCGTTACCAAGTTGCCAAATATTGTTGTCTCAGACAATCGATATGCATTGACCTCTACTGAGTTTTTGTGGTTAGAAACGTTATCTAAGCTGTCATCATTCTTCATCATCCACATTCCAAAGGTCAGATGAAAGCATTATGAAGATGACTAAATAGAAGAGGCAGGTGGATGAGATCAGACATTCAGTTTTGCCAGATCTCTGTGTTGACCTCACTATTTCATGTTCAACAGTGAACATTTTCAAATAATATTGTGGGACTATCCTTAGATTTTCTTCCAATTTCTCCAAGACATTCAAGGTCAACAAACATGTAGTCTGAATGCTCTCTTTCTGCAGCCACTCTTCCGGCATGCTTAATCCCAAGCGTTAATTTAGCAAAACATCATGGAGCATCAGCAATATGAGCCCAAGCTTTCCAGTTGAAGTTCTAGGGATTGTCTCACAGATGGTGTCAAATTCATGGGAATCAATTCTGAAGACTTGCATACCAAGATGACTTAACTGCAGCAAAACCATTTGAAGTATGTCCTCCTGACATGTCTAGCATTGTTTTTTCTAGACATAACTCCTAAGGACTCAGCAAAGCTATAAATAACTTTTGCTCTTCATCAGTGTTGCCTATGCTGTTCCACCTGTAGCTTACTGCATCCCAGTAAATGCAACCTCCATTTTTCATATGCCAGGTCAGAAAAATCTTGAAGACAACCTTAGCTAATCTTTCTCATATATGCCCCCTCAACCTGCCATCAAGTTCCATCAGCATTCCTATGAAATTTGTACAGAATCTGAGCATTTTTTGCCCCACTGCTGTTACCACCCTAATCCAAGCCACCATTTGTTCTCATTTGGCTTGTATAAAGTCTCATAGTTGGGTCTCTGGTTTTGGTGATTCACATCAACTCAAAAGCAGGTAAAAAAAAATAACTCCTGACAAAGGAAAAGATCTCTGCACTTACACACCTAATCATTGTCACTCCTAATATAAAGCTAAAACTGGTTTGAAGTATACAGGAATGGAATAAAAAAAGACATAATGACATTTTAACTTTTTGGATAGTTTTTCTATAAATATTTGATATTTGATATAAACATTTGGAAAGTCTGATTAATATGAACAATGAAAAATATCCAAAAGAAAACAACATTTTCAAAGGGCTATGGCTTTTAAATTCCTTTAAAGATTCTTTGGCTATAAAGTCACCTCTTTTAGAAGTAAATAAGAATATCTCGGGCCTCCCTGGTGGCGCAGCAGTTGAGCGCTGCGCTGTGGAGCAGCGAGCGATGCGAGTTCGACGCCCAGCCAGGGAGAGTCCCACATGGTGCGGCAGACCTCTCCTGCCTCGCCCGCTGCTCCCCTCAGCAGTGTATTTCTGGTCTGCCTGTTCTGCTCTCCACTCTGTCTCTGGTGAGCCCTGTCGCCGCCCCACGCCTCTGGCCTGTGCCCCGGCTTGTATGTATAAATAAATAAATAAATCTTAAAAAAAAAATCTAGGAAAATTCAGAACAAGTATAATAAGAAGTACTAGTTTTTCCATATATGATAATATATTATAATACTACAATAATGAAGTAGAGAAACCTATGGACTAAGCTATAATTTAGAAATAGTTACAGATATTATAGGGCAAAAGTAACAATTCAAATCATATAGGGGAAATTGTTCAATTAGTGGTTATTTCGTTAAAATCTCTAAGTTACAAAACAATAATCTTTATTCTACTCTGTGATCTTGAGTCTGGAATTCTGCAAATTGTATTTTTCCATACTTTATTTATTACTTTTTTATACAGATTTTATTTATTTATTTTTGTGTAGAAGAACTGGGATATAGGCCAGAGGTACAGGGGGTGAGGATTCACCAGAGACAGAGCAGGGGGATCTACTGAAATACAACGCTAAAGGGAGCAGCAGGCAAGACAGGAGAGGTCTGCTGTACCATAAGTGGGTTAGCTCCCTGGACAGGAATCAGACTCAGGCTGTTGCCGTGATAGTGCTGAGACTTAACGACTAGGCCACCAGTATGAAATTTTTCATAGTCTAAGAGTAGGAAAGTCTTTCTAAATTGATGCAAATCAGAAGTCAGAAAATACTGATGTCTGACTAATGATAGTAACAGTAAATTCTGCATGGCAAAAAAAAAATGCTAAAAGCAATGTTAAAATAAAAATGAGATGGGAAAATAATTTTATTTACACTCACATCACAAAGAATTAATTTCTTTATTATATAAAAAGCTCTTATTAATCAATGAAAAATAAACAAAAAATCCAAAGACAAATAGGCAAAGGATAAGAGGAGACTAGTCATGGAAAAGGAAATATAAATATCTCCAAAAACATTTGAAAACATACTAATCTCACGCACAGAGTAATGTAAACTAAACCTACAAGGAGATACCCATTCTACCTATCTGATTGTCAAAGAAATTAAAACATCAGGGTTGGCAAAACAATTGATAAGATATTGTGTTGACAATAGTGTGACAAGACAGAGATATAGCAAAATCTACTATATATTTCTATACCTTTTGACACAGTCATTTCAATTCAGGAATATGACCAGGAGAAATACTCTTATATGTTTGATAAGACATATGTATGCCCATCAGCATCGGACTGCTCTAAGGGACAACCAAATATCGTATACTTTATAGCAATATGTCTAATAAGGAAAGATTTCCAAGGCATATTTAACATTTGAAAAAGGTCAGTTGTAGAACAGTGTATAGAGCATGTTCCATTTGTATTAAAAAAAAAAGAATATATATGTATATATACTTGCATACACTGTATCTTTTCTTAGTTTTTCAACCATGTATAAGTCAACGATTCAAAATTTTAAGTAAGAGTTTTAAAAGATTTTTACTTTTTTAAAAAAGATTTATTTATTTATGCATACAAGCTGGGGTATAGGCCAGAGGTGTAGGGTGGTGAGAGCATCCACCAGAGACAGAGTGGGGAGCAGAAGAGGCAGATCAACTGAAGTACACTGCTGAGGGGAGCAGCAGGCGAGGCAGGAGAGGTCTGCTGCGCCATGTGGGAATCTCCCTGGCTGGGTATCGAACTCGTGCTACAGTGGATAGCTTCATAGTGCTGCGCTTAACTCATTGTGCCACCAGGGAGGCCCTGGTTTTTACTTTTTTAACATAAATGTTTGACAGAAGTTCTAACATAAAATTTTTAAAATAGATAAACTTTACTACTAGAATTATATTTTCATGTTTGGCCTGATTTTTGAAGTCAGGTTTACTAGTGAATTAGAGCATGGCTCCTTCTATATACTTATATAATTTTATAATTACAGCATGATTCCTGAGCATGTAATTATAAGACTCCACTAGGAAGAGATACAGGAATGACACTAAAATATATATAAATCTCTGAACACCTGGACAGAAGTCCTCCCCTATTAAGTTCTTGAAGAATGTGTGAGCAAGTTATAACAAGTGATAGAATGAGCTTTTAAGCAGTAGCCTAAGGTGTCTGTATGGGGAATTGCTTTTCCTGGCCAATGACCTTTACTTGATGTGGAAAAAAACATTAAAAATAAAATAGGGCAAAAATCAATGAATAGAATCAATGCACTTCTTCCATGAGACAACTTTGAACATGTGCCCTTTTTTTAAATAATTTGCATATACATAATTAAAGAGACTAGTCTCATAATCAGAAGAGGATCCCAACACTATCTAAGACTGCTTGTATTCAGGGACCGCCAACAAGTCAATATGATAGGACCAGAGATTGGGGGGGATGCAGTGAAAGATGAGGTTGGCATGGTGTGCACAGGACAATCCATCAAAGCCTCTCAGAGCAACAGGCATCCCAGTAGTTTAAGCAAAGGAAAGACAAGATGAACTTTGTATTTTAAAAAGCTAAATCTTGCTATAATATGGAGAATTATGAGTGACAAGACTGACTGCAAGAAGGGCATATTAGTTAAGAGGCTAATGTAATAAACCAGGTGAAAAGTGGTAAGGATGCTTGAAGGAAAGCAGGGAGAAACATAGAGCCTGTCTCTCCAGCTATTCAAGGTCAGGGACTCTGAGGCTTACTCGTCCCAAATGCATTCTCTCCACTATTTAGCCAGCATTCCATAATTGTTTATCAATTATGTCAGTTATATGGTGGTAGATAATCAATGAGAACATACAAACCCTTGGTTTATCACCAGTTTTCCTCATAAATTATCTATTTCTAGCAGTTCCTGTAAATGTGCTTTCATTGTTGCTACACCATAGTCTCACTTAACATAGGTTAAGTGATAGGTTCTAGAAAACTGCAACTTTATGTGAAAAGATTAAAGAAACCAATCTTACCATGGCTAATTGATATAAGCAGTTAGGTTCTTATAGCATATTTTTGGTCACAAAAGCATCACTAACTTTTAAATATAGACTAAAACACCTCTGATATTAAACATCTTTGGGATGACTGAGGAAACCAGAGTATTTGGAGAAAACCCACACAGACAAAGGGACAATATACAATCTCCACATAGACAGATTCCCCTGCTGGAAATCATTTTGCATTCACCTCATTAGGAAACCATTTTGAGTGAAACAAAATCATCTATAAGAAGACCCCCTGCAGTTCTTATAGGCATGGAGTGGGCAGAGTGGCTAAAATTTGTGCACATTGTTTCTTGTTTCCTTTCAGGCCTTTGAACAGGAAATGTTTAATGTGAGAGTAAGTATCCCCAGAGATTAATTGTTGCTGTTTGGAAAAGCCCTAAGAAGCCTTCCCTGCCAATACCAACATATACTTTGTTGAAGCACAAGATTGTATCTACAGATAGAATAACATGTTAGCTGAAAAGACCCAAGTGACCATGCTCTGCTTGAATCAGAATTTCTATCCTTTCTTTCAATTTTGCTCTAGAATCACAATCAAATGATTTCAACAGTTTTCATCAGTGCCTCCAGTCTCTTTTTAATACAGACAGTTTGGATAAAACTATTTCTCTGTTGACAGATATGTGATGTGAGTCTCTTGAGTACTTCATGCATATTTGAGGTTGACCTTTGATTGCTTGATACAACGTTATGAAGTCAGATTCTTAATTCCACCTGGGCCAGTGAATTTTTCAAAGAAATATAGTCTATACCTTGTCTGCCCTTGTAACCCCACCAGGCAAACCCAAGGGTGCTACAGGTCACACAAGATTCAGAACAAACGTCATCACCCCTGCACTGGGAAAGGTCTCCTAAGGATCACCACGGCTGAAATGAGGGAAGATCACGAGGAAGTGCCTAAAAAGGATCAATTTTTATTTGCTAGGTCTGTGTCCAGTGACTTTCAGGAGTGTTCCTGAAACTGTTTAGAAGAGAAAAGCAAATAATAAAAAGAGGTTAAAAGCTGCTTCAGGAATTTGTAAAGAGTGTCAAGTTGGTAGCAAGTGGTAAAGTGCCCATTCAGTGACATCTCACTAGTTTAGACACCAGTGATTTAAATTCCCTGTGGTCTAGAGAGAAAGCTCTGCACTTTACTCTTGAAAACATTCAATAACTATTTTTAAAAGTTTTATATGAATTAATGGCATAAATGAGGAACAAGTACCTAATTTAAAGTGAAGATTTTACCTTTGTTTCAATGTTTTCAATCACAAATTTGACAATAGAATTGGCATCAGTGACAACTGGATTCATTACAAGTGACTTCTATAGTTCGGTTTGTGAACATCCTACTGAAAACAAAGTAAAATCTTACTGAGAAATATGAAAAGATGCAAATGAAAAGATAAGGCAAATCCTCAAAGGGACACTAAGCATCAATTCATGATTTAGAGACCAAAAAAATTATCCGACATTTATAAATTTCAAAATTTGCTTTGTTAGAAAAAGTTCTGTTTAGTAAAAAGTTCCTGATCTGTGGCATAGGTTTTTCTTTTCCAGTGAGTTTGCTCTTCCATTTGGGCTCTGAAAATAATAGTGGTATATTACTTTCTGGCATGCCATAGGCGCTGACTTTAAGGCCTGAAAGACATGACAAACTACTCGGGCATCTTTGGGGAATTTAACTAAACCATCAAAACTTCTCTTCTTACTTTGTAGGGTTATTATAATTACTAAATAAAATAATTAAGATCCTGACACATAGTAGGCAGCACAGGAAGGACAGGTGGGCAACATAGACATTATAATTTTTTTCTTTTTCCATTTCATTGCTATTTTTTTTGTTTTATTTTTACTTTTATATTTTAAACCCCAGTGAACAGACTAGTATAGTGAACCAACTACCTACCATCTTTTAAACTTATTTTTGGGTGTTGAGACCAGAAAATTTTGTTTGTTTTTATCATTTTTATTGTGCCAAACACTATTTATTCTAAACATTTACATATGCTTTATTTTTTATGTAATTAAGTTTATTTTCTTACATGATTGTTAATTTTTGGACAGTACTTTATTTCTCCCCTCAGGTGTAGTCCCCATAGTTCTCAAACCATCATAGCACTCTTGATCCATTCACCACAGTCCCTTATGCTTTTCCTTCCCCTGTTTTGGCCCCTTCCCCTCCCAATCCCCTGCCGTATGCCTCAGATTTATGGTCTAAAACTGGAGCATTTTAAAGGAAATTCCAGACATTCTATCATTTCACCTAGCAATATGGATAATATGATGGCATTTTCTGGGAAGGGTGTCATCTTGTCCCTTGTTGACAGATAGTTCTGCCACTATAACAATTCTAATGGGAAAATATATAAAGTGATGATGTAAAAGGTTAGTGAAAAGTGAAGCCAGAATGCTCACCATCACATGATGTTTCCTTGTAACATCTTCACTCTTGGTCACTATTCTGAAAGTTCCGCCAAAGCCTATCTCCATACATAGCATGCAATACTTTTAGAAAAAAATAAAATGGCAATCTACTTTAAAAAAATTTATACTAACCAGTGGGAACTATATAGCAATTTTCCGAAAGCATCCATCTTTGGTTTCCTACATAGTTTGTCCGTTAGAACTTTATCATTTAAAATTGTTCTTAAAAAGAAAGACCAGGGCAAGAAGAAGTTTAAAATAGTCAAGAAATATAGAAAATAAATGGAAATGAATTTTCAGTAAGCATGTAATCAAGAAAATATTAGAATAAAAGAGTTCCTAAATATTCCATGTTTAGATTCCTTGAGGAATGGAGACATTGCTGACAGCAACTCTGTGTCTAAAGAACTCCAGGAACTTTGATCAATTGAGCTGTTCTGTGGAAAGTTTCCAGTCCCCTCCACATGTTGGTAATAACAACCATAGGAGAGCAAGGAGGAGAGGACAGAGGGTGGTTTAGGTATGGGGAGGGAAAGTTAAAAGTGTGCAAGTTAGTCTGTGCAGGCAGTAGGATCAAGTCAACAGAACTAAACTTTATCAGAAGGAACACTTCCCTCTTAATGAAAGAAGAAAGGAAAAGTGAAGGTAAGGAACAGCGATTTTTGAGATCAAGAAAAGTTGAGATGACCTCAATTTCCCAAGTAAAACAGAGGATCAAAGCATCTGTGGAAATAAAGGGAGCAACGATAGGCCCAGGGATCATGAGTAGAGAATAAATTAGTGTCTAAAATCTACAAACCAGTTTAAGTGTCCCCTTTCCAAAACAAAAACAAAAAGATATTCATCTACCCCCACTATTCTCACAGATCCTGCTCTCTTTCTCTATCCATAAACTTCTCAAAAGTGAAGTTTGCTTAAACACTCCAGACACCAAAAATCTGATATCAATACTCACAGCTCCTTTGAAACTGCACCTTTTAAATGCCAGCTCCATAAATGACCTGTTCTCAGTTTTCATCCTCCAATATGAAGCAGCACTAAGTACCACAAATGTCTTCTTTTTGAAGTTCTATCCTCCCCTACATGAATGATACATCACTGTTCTGATCTATTGTCCTTTCTGTTTAACCATGTCTGCTCTTCCTCTTTAACTATGCTCTTCTTTAACTATCTTCTTTGACCAGTTCTTTTCTCTCTTTCCACTCTGAATCATAGGTATTCTCTAAGGGTCTTGCCCTGAGAATTTACTTTTGCTTTTCTTTAATCCCTTAGCTTCAATTAGGGTCTCCTCAAATGAGTACCATGTTTATTTCTCTATATTCCTACTATTGATACAGAAGCCACTACCCAAACTTTGATATTTAAGTTTAATTTAATTTTCACTAATAAAATTTAAAATTCACTTCCTCAGTCATAGTAGCCATTTTTCAAATACTCACAGGTCACATGTGATTCATGGCTACCATGAAGGATAGCACAGACATAGGACATTTCCTTCTACATAGAAAATTCTTTTGACTATCACAGGTCTAGATCTAACCTCCTCCTCTGAGCTTCAGATCTGTCAGTGTTCTACCTGATATCTCTCTTAGAAGTCATCCTGGAATTACAAATTCATCATGCTCCAAATCCCTGTAAAACTTATTTATAGAAACTCTTTTACTTAAAATTGAGTCTATATTACGAGAGCCTATGCTCAAATAATTAGGAAATATTTACACAGGTAAATTAGATGAGTATAGCTTTGTTTATTAAAGTAACAGAAACTGTTTTCAGTGAGGAAAATACAGGATACATTCATGTAAGGGTAGAAATTTCTATTTTTTTATATATCACCCCTATCTATCAATAGCATTTTTCCATGTTCAGAGTTTCATAAAAATAGTAAAAAGATTTATTTTATGGAATGTTTTCTTTATGAATATATTTTGTACATTTCTGAGTAAAACCAAGTTTCTCCACTCTAGTGCAAAGTTATTCTCACTGAAGAAGCCAAATTTCTGATTCTATATTAGAAGCATTAAAAATATTCCACCTGAACAATGAAAATCAAACACAAAAGCTCTTTGCCAAAATACTGACAATACTACTAGACATATGAGATGCTGAAATACTGTATTCAACACAGAATCAGATCTGGTCCTGATATTAATCAAAAGGCAACCTGTCTCTTTGCTGTCTCCTAAACTTAGCAAAGACATACCATTCTCAGCATGGTGGTGTGAAATTTCACTGGGCAGCCTCACTCAGGGTGACCTCAGCCTGAGATTCTAAAGATGGAGCATATTAAGTGCAGGTGAGTCATCAATTTAAAAAGCTACACAGAGTAACTAAAAGCCTCATTCTTTAGAAGCATAGAAATTCTACAGAAGGCTTTACCATGTGACAAATGAAACTCACTTAGGAAAAGAAAAGCCATCTTTGAAATAAAAAGTGATAAACGGTATCCAAGTAGGATAAGCCTATTGTGTTTGGTTACACTGGGTAATTCCATCTGAACCGATGATCACCATCCCCAATGGAGTTATGACATCTCTGGTTAAAGAAGACAGAAAGGCAGAATCAGTATTGCAGTAAGATTTTCATTGCAAATATTTGAGACCATTCACTGTTCACAATAGCAAAAGTATGGAAGCAACCCAGATGTCCAAAAATAGATGATTGGATCAAGAAGATGTGGTACATATACACAATGGAATACTATTCAGCATTCAAAGAAGATAAACACATGCAATTTGCAGCGACATGGATGGAATTAGAGGGGATCATACTCAGTGAAATAAGCCAGAAAAAAAAGAAAAATATCGAATGGTTTCACTTAAAACAGGACTATAAGGAAACCAAATAGGAGAGAGACACTCAGCGGGTCAGAGTGGGGGGGAGGGGAGGATAAGGGCATAAAATGGAGTAGAAAAGAACACAAGGGACCACGGAGACGGATCACGGGTGAATTGGTGGTGGGTTACCCAAGGGAAATACAAAATGTAAAAGACATAAATAACAATAAAAATATATATTAAAAAAATATTTGAGACCATTACTTTCAATTCAGTAACATTATACATATTATGATATTTATGTTATCTCTAGTTCACAATTTTTGCAGGCATTAAAAATTATAACAGTCTCATCGGGTGTATAAATACTAGGACTTTCCAATATTAATCATCAGTTACTAACAGATTAACAATGATGTGCTTAGTACTTTTCGAGGTTCAATGGGCCTATGAAAAAATCAAAAGACACAACACCTTCTGTCTGTTCTTTCAGACAACAGATAAAATTAAAATATAAAAATCTTAGGGGATGTGTATGTATAGAATTCTCTGCTACTAAATCACATAGGTTTACCAAAATAATGTAGGATTTCAGGGCAGGAGGAAGATAAGTTCTGGGAAGTAAGTAACTAGAAAAGACTTCACAGAGGAGGTAATCCTTTAGTGGTCTCTTAACGAAAACATTGAGAAGGGGGATGAGGAAAGAAATGAATAGGTAGATCACAGAGGATGGGGGGCAGTGAAAATACTCTGTGTAATACTTCAATACGAATATATGTTATCAAACATCTTCTAAACCCATAAAAATGTACAACACCAAGAGAGAACCCTCACGTAAACTATGGACCTTAGTGATGATGTTATGTCAGTGCAGGCTGATCGACAGTAGCAAACGTACCATGCTGGTGGGGGATGCTGTACTAGTGAGGCTATGCAGGTATGGGGGCAGGGGGCATATAGGAAAACTGTATTGTCCTTTCAATTTTGCTGTGAACCTAAAACTTCTCTATAAAAAATAAGTCTTTTATGAAAAAAAAAGAAAAGAAATATCAATCAGTACTTAAGGGAAGTATAAGATAAAACAAGAACAAAAACATGATCTGAACTTTGCTAAAGAACCCAAATATTTTGTTTTGTAAGTACTCCCAAGGTAGAAGAAATAGAAGAAAATGGGAGGGAGGAACACAGGGATAGTGGTAGTATTTGAGATAGTATATGTGACTGTTAGTGTCAGTGTTGGGGGAGAATGTAGATGTTGTCAGATTAGCTAGGAATGGCCTTGTTAAGGATCACTAAAGTTTTAATAGCTAAGGGGGAGTCAGTTAATAAATAACTTGCAGACCAGTCCGAGCAATTTAGATTTCAATCTGATATGGTCTAGAGACCTAAATTTCTGAGTAACAAAAGACATGATCACTTTAGAAAACAAAAAGAGAAACACTTTAGAAAAAGTAGTCTGGTAGCAGTTATGACCAATCTACTGGTCCCAACCCCTCATATTTATTCAAGATACAGACTCCAAATCCTACCATCATCCTAGGAGCTTTCAACTTCCATGTGGGAGATTTATATCCAACTTTACTATTCCTTGACCTCATTAAATCTAATTGCCTTCACTTCCGCTCCCAGGACCACACCCAAGAACTTGCATTAGTTAAACTGCACCACACAGAAATCCCAAGTGCAAATAGCTCAACTTCAAGTCTATCCAGTCCTCTCATACCCATCGCCCACTGGCCTGCTCATTCCTCCTGATACATATCCCTTGCTAAAGGCTGACTCATCAACACTCTCCACTGTCTCTTCTATCCTTCTATTGTACCCACTTTAGATAATAAGTGCTAAAATATATTTCCCCTTATATACTTAGGCTTCTAAACAGGCTGGCGTGACTGCAAACACATGGTCTCTCTGTGGACTGAATCCTAAATTGTATTCTTCACTGTCCTACTTGTCCATAATCACCTTTCTTTTTTTTTTTTAAAGATTTATTTATTTATGCATACAAGCTGGGGTACAGGCCAGAGGTGTGGGGCAGCGAGAGGGTTCACCAGAGACAGAGTGGGGAGCAGAACAGGCAGATGGACGGAAATACACTGCTGAGGGGAGCAGTGGGCCAGGCAGGAGAGGTCTGCCACGCCATGTGGGAATCTCCCCAGGCGGGCGTCGAACTCGCTTTGCCGCTGCCGACAGCTCCACAGTGCAGTGCTTAACCGCTGCGCCATTGGGGAGGCCCTATAATCACCTTTCTATAAGGTTCCTCTCAGCCATGATACAGCATGTATTGACACATGATTATTCTTAAGATCACTATTTGATCTAGGTGTCCTCATTTTCAGCAGAACAATAGTTTGTCTTTTTCTTGCTGGTAAAGCTGAGGCTTTAGGAAGATCTCTCTCAGCTGCCCCTCCCTCTGCTACAGACATTGTCTTCATCCTTACCCATTCTTTCTCCTTCCCTCTGTGATACAACATACCGGGTCACCCTTCTTTTCAAGGTCAAAACCAAGGTCAGTCCTCAAAGCACACCTTGATTCTCTATCCCACCCTTTTTAGGACTCCTCTGCTCATCCCAAATCCTTGCTCTTTCCTGCTCCTATAACCCTTTCCCATAAACACAGTCAAATCTCTTTCATGATTAAAAACTCTTCCTTGAGGGGCCTCCCGTGGCGCAGCAGTTAAGCGCTGCGCTGTGGAGCTGTTGGCAGCGGGGACGCGAGTTCGACGCCCGGCCGGGGAGAATCCCACATGGCGCGGCAGACCTCTCCTGCCTCGCCCGCTGCTCCCCTCAGCAGTGTATTTCTGATCTGCCTGTTCTGCTCCCCACTCTGTCTCTGGTGAGCCCTCTCGCCGCCCCATGCCTCTGGCCTGTACCCCAACTTGTATGCATAAATAAAAAAAAAACTCTTCCTTGATCTGAGTTTCTTTCTGGCTACTATCTTTCTCTAGCTGTTATCCTTTCTTATCCACAACCCTCCAAATAACATCTATATTTGGTTAAGTGTATCAATCACAATAATGGCGGAAGGAAGGCAATACACCCATTATACAGATAGGGAGTAAACAGAGGCCCAAAATCAACAGTAATAAATCAACTACAAAATCTTTTGGAATATGCAACAGTTTCTCCATAGGACACACATTCAAGTCACATTGTTTTAGCCATTTGTTTTGTCATAATCCCATGTTTCAACTTAAAACCCAAAAAGAGAAAAAAATAATATGGTGATTGCAAATCAGAAAGTCAACAAAAGTGTACTAAGTGTATCCTCTGTGCCAGACAAAACCCAGCAAATGTCATTAATTTTACCCCACAAAAATGATTTTCTAGATTGCATCACATGTTGAAAATCTACTTCTTTTGCATCCCTTCATTTCTCAATCCACTGAAAAGAGGCTTAAACTCACTGCTGATTTGACAGACAACCTCTCTCTTGACTGCCTTGGTTTGTGCATCTCTCCACTCCTGAATGTTATTTTTCAGATATCTTATTTGTAGTCTCCAAATTGAGGTGTCGTTTTACCTCCCCAGGTACTTCTCCACCAAGACAGTTCACTGATGAACATGGTCCACACTGTCCCACTGACTCTGTGTTTGACTCTGCTGTGTCCATCCCTTAGCTTAATACTTCAACTTTCCAAAACTTGCCAGTTCTTCAAAGTCCAATATTTTTATTGAAACTTTCACTTATCTCCTGAGATTTTCAAAGTCCTTTGTACTCCCATAATTTGTATTATAGTTATCCCACAAAATACTAATTCCTGTACATTGTCATCTATCCTATTGGACCATGAGCTTTTTTTTCTCCTGACTGCTATTAATTTAGTGTCTAAAAACATGCTTGCATGGAGTAAGAGCTCATTAAATTTTGGGTACAAGTATTTGTTGTATTCATTTTTGCATTCCTCAGATTCCTAACACTGCAACAGTTCTTAAATATCATAAGATCAATCAATTTGGAATTAATTAATCAATGCCCTAAGAATAAATGGACTTTCCTGGTAAGACAGAAGAACAGATAAAGGGCTCACCTATAGTACGTGGTGAGCAGGTGAAGAGAAACTAGTAAATTGAAATGAAAATTACTTGAAACCCTCAAAGGAAAGAATAGAGGAAAACTTTAATGATCCACAAGCATTTTTATCAATTTTGTAAATCATCTTTCATATACACTTTCTTCTGCCATTCACCCAGGATGAAAGTAGATTTCTCAATGTGTCAAAGATTTTGACAGCCTAACAAACACCAAAGCCAAATGATATGGTGGAATATTATCTGTTCATATTATCTGGTTTTCTCTGAGCCACCTATACACAGGTGGAAAATAATTAACTAGAATAGCAAAGGCAAAAATTATAAAACCCAATTTGGGGTTGGTTTTTCTAAAGTGTATTCAAGGAGCTATATAAAGAGAATTTGCTACATAAAATAGCAAAATTCCTTTTTGCATCAAGAAAAAGAATTAATTTGTATCTTGTTTTTGAATCATTTTATAAGGATATCCTTCTGCCAAGTTTTCTGTATTGTGACTTTTTTGTGTGAATACCATTTCCTTTGAACTTTTGTTGTTTTTAATACAGCCAAGTTGACTGGCTTCTTGAAAGTGCTATTTTTGGACAAATACAAGAGGAAATTAATCATGGTGCCCAAGTGATGGTTGGGTGTTCTATTTCATTATTTCAGTTTAGTATGGGAAATATGTAACCAGTTTTTTCACCCAGAGAGTAAAAATGTTCCAGTTTATTAGAAAGTGCTTGTTACTGGAAGCAGTGAATGACAGAAGTGTCATAATGGAAACCATCCCAGATATTTCTATGCAGGCAATGCTGGCCAGTCTTCATGGTGAAACAGGCATGCATCTGCTGAGGTGTGACTTGAAAAGTCTGGGAGATGCCCCTCTCCATGACAAATAAGTCATCCATTCTAAATAAGACTCCTCAAAATGCAGAAGTTCTTCCAAAAGGCAACTCCATTTTTAATACAGTTCCATTAAAGGTACACTGCAGGAGATCACTGGATACCCAAACTGGGCAATAAAACCACAAATTGGCAAATTCTGAAAAAATCTAGAGCTCACAATAAAGATCATGTTGTTTGAAACATTGCCTCAACAAATTCCCATAGATCACACAACAGATTGCAAAGGTAGCAGACCGCTGGTACCAGAAAACACACAGTATTTTCTACAATGTCCAAACAAATGGATATGGAGTTGGAGAGAATGAGAGACCAAAAAGAAGTCTGAAAAGAGAAAATTGGTATGAGAAGCCTGAGTGAGCCTCCATCCCCTCCATTCCCTCTTCAAGGTACCTCTTTTACAGGCATGGTCTTAGCTCCCCTATATTATAATTCCTTTTCTCTATGAATCGCCCTATTTCTTTTGACCATTTGTTCCTGTCTCCCAACAGCTAAGCTTTTGCACAACTCCAAAGCACAGTATTCATAGGATAATGAATGAAACCTGCCAGGGTAGTATAGTAGTATAGTCTAGTTATTGCGATTTGGCACCCCCATCTTTCCCTACTTTTCTCACTATCCAGATCTCGCTAAACTTCAAGGCTTAGATCATATTCTACTTTTTGTTGTAAAAGAAACCTTCCTCAATTTCTTTTATGAATTGGAAATAATTTTGGAAATGAAGGAAAAAATAGAATGGTCCTCAAACCCACTGTTGAACATAACCAGAGTGTAAATGGAATGCTGGGGGGACATTATGTAACCAGGCTGAGTCCAAAGTCATATTCACTGTTGAGAATGAATAGCCCCAGGTAAACTGCTAAGTTTGCATTTGGGGTGGTTTTCTGATAAGGGATAAAGGGGACTGAAAGAGGAGTCAGTCACCACAATGTAGGAATGAAAGAGGAATTGTCATGCTAAAGGAATAGAGGAAGCAGTCGCTATGATGTAGAAAAGAAGAAACGTTTTTGAATCTTTAGTGACTTTGGGGCCAGCAGCTTTGGAAGCTTTGCAAGTAGCCGAGCGGTAGAAACCGCTCCCAGTTTTGTCTTTACTGCAGCCGAAGGAAGAAGGCAGAGGCCCGAAGCAGGCACCTTCCTAAAATGTGTGAGTGCAGTCTGATGGGGTCTCTGGCTGCTGTAGTTGCTGTTTGCAGTGTTGTTGGCCTGGTGCTGTGCTGGGGCACCACAGCAGTTTCTGGAGCATCTCCAGTTGTGTTTTGTGTCATCCTCATGAGTTGGAACCTGGCCTACAATCTTATTTTTGCGTGTCTACAGAAGAAGAAAGACGCTATATTGGAATCATGGCCTATTGTTTGGAAGAGGAGCTCCACGTCAGCAGTGGCGGGAAGACGCCACCTTTGTTACTTTTCTGGGACTTAACAGACTGGACATTGCTTTAAGTAAGGTAAACGGCCATATGTTGACTTCAGTGATTTTTTTGCTTTTTCCTGTTTGTTAAATAAATCCCATTGTTATTGTTCCCTAAGCTTGAGTAGTCTTGCAATTGTGCGTGCGAGTGCACGCGAGTGCACGCGGGTACAGAACCAATATAGTGACCAGTAAGCAATTGGGGCACTGCCTTTGGCCAACTTTAAAGCCTCATTTTGCCTGGTATCAATTAGACTAATTGACAGAGAATTTGAATCTAGAGCAAATGTTATCAAATTGCTGTGTAACTTTGAGGTCATATAAATTGTCTGTCAGTTTCATATTTATAATATACACAAGGGAGATAAGACATCTCAAAAATGTCAGTCCCAATATTTTGCAGAACCTTAGAATATCATCTCCCGAGTAAGAGTGTTTGAGTCACATCCGCCACTCCATTAGGGAGAGTAATAGGTGGCCCTTGAAGGTCTGGCAGACAACTCATTAAATGCTTATACCTTTCCAGCCAAATGGCACATAGGCCTGAACTGAGGATAATTAACCTTATGAGTCATATCCCTACCATCCCTTTCAGTACCAGGTCTTTAGTTAGATTCCTCCCCCTGCCCCCCCTCCGCCCCACTTATCTCTAGTATGAAAAACCTGGCACATAGCTGCCACATTTTCACCAGCCCAGTCGCATTTTCTAATGCTAACTGCCTCCCACTCTTAGTTCTATCACACATACTCCCTCATGTGACAATGCTAATAAAGGACAGGTGTCTGCTACAAGAACACATAACAGCAGCTCTAAATATAGGAATGCTCTCATTTTTAACCAATCTAACAATGCAAAATTTGCATTTACAAGTACACAGATTTACATATATATGTGTTTACATATATAGGTGGCAGATGGATTATTTGCTTTGCAAATGAAATTCCTTAAAATACCAGGTCTTTCATTTCTCTTTTCCTTCATCGCTTCATCCACAGATTTCTTACAATTTTTATTTACTTATTACAGCTCAGGAATATAGCCACTATTTAAGATTAGATATCTTGTAATCATAAGGTTCTTTGGAGTTTTCTGGCCAATTTCTTTAATGTCCAGGGTATGTGGGGGTTTATATTTTGCATGCCAAGAACTGGAACCATATCTGACAATCCCATGAACACAGAAGTCATATGAATCTTTAAAATCTTCAAGAACCCACCGTGACATAACAGCTTTATATAGAAATTAAAGGATGGAAAACCCAGACCTGGGCTCACACAAACCACCATCATTGGGGAGAAGTGAGCTAAGGGCACTGTTTCGTGAAATTTTCCAAAGGTAACCTTTGTACCTTTCACTCAGATCAATAGCTGTCAGCTGGAAGCAGCTTACAATGTTGGAGTAATATATTCTCTTTCCTTACACCATAAATGTTAATAGACAAAACATTAACCACATTTCTGGGTGAGGCGAAGCTATTTTTGGTAATGGTGGTGCTCTGGAAATTTTCATCTTTTGCTGTGAAATGCAAATGTGATTTTTCTCAGCCGTAAATGGTAAGCTCAATCATGTTTGTTTTTTTAAACTGAAGTTTTACATGTTTTCTATTTCGCTTTACCCCAGGGGTTTCCTTATCTGTAGGCACACACAAATGAGAACAGGAACAGATCAGCTAGCCCACTCTAGCTTCAGCTAGGTTGCAAATGATCTCTATGCTAACAGTACCAGCGAGCTAACAAAGGATTCATCACACACAATTGTTAGTATTCCCCTAGAGGCTCATGCTAGCTAAGAACCTAACAAAAACAAAAGGAAAACAGCAACTCCACTGTTAAGTCAGCAGCTCACAAAAAAAAAAAAAAAAAAAAAAAAAGATATTGTTTTCCCACTTCCAGAAATACAATTGTACAGGACTCAGAAACTCAGAAGATATTTTCTGCTTCTAGAGAAGTTCAAAGTCAGAATCAGCATCTATTGATTTATTCATTCATTCAACAAGCATTAATGTAGTGCAAACTTGTGCCAAGCACAGGGATTTAGAAATAAATTTTTAAAAATACATGAAGTTCACAACCCAGTGAGATAGGTTCATAGTTTCTTATTTTATAGATTAGTAACAGAACCACAATTGTTGAGAAAATTTGACTCTACCTGCAACTCTCCTTCCATTATACTGAGTAGCTGGATGAGATCTTCTTTGCCTAACTCCAAGGATTTCTTATTCTTTCGTTCACTTTCTCCAGATGGTTTTAGGTGTCGTTTGACAGTTCCTGAGGCCATGACATCATCCTCTTTCCTGTTTGATTTGTTCTTCTTTTTTGTATCTTCTGAGAGAGTTTTATCATCAGCATGGCTGATGATGGAGGATTTGGGGCAGGAGATATGCCCATTAGATGAACTTTCACTACCCTGGTTTCGGGATCTCATCCCCACCTACAACACATGAAAAAGATAAGATTTTTTACCATCAATGAAATTATTCTTGACTCATTATCAAGAAAATTATAGCTGTGTCACAATGATATTAATAAGGAAAAAATAGGGGATCAGTCCCTGTCACCTTCTTTATAAATTTAATGAATGCATCATCAAAATCTTTGAGAAAACACTTCATCTTCAGGTAAAAATGAAAATGTAATTCTACCTGACAAACTGGCCTGTGATCAAGGACATTAGCAGTGCTAAGGCATGTTTATGGGATGTATCTTTGATATGTGATAAGAATTGCACTTTAACTTTGCGGTGTTTCTCCCCCAAAACACTACCCAAGTCTAATAATGAGAAATACATCAGACATCCCAACTGAGAAACAGTCCAAAAAATTCTTGACCAGTAATCTTGTAAACTATCAGTATCAAAAACAATGAAAATTGTTATGGGCAAGAGGAGCATAAAGACGCAGGACTGCTAAAAGTGATATAGCATTCTGGCTAGATCCCTGGAACAGAAAAAGGACATTAGGCGGAAACTATGAGAAAATATGAATAAAGCATGAACTTTAGTAAATAATAATATATTAATATTGGTTCATTAATTATAATTAAATTTTATATCTATAGTAGCCAGTTATAGATTTGTATTAATTAATTTTATATTTATATAAATATATTTATAACTATAATGCACTATAAAAATATATAAGATGCTAATTATAAAGGAAGCTGGGTGTGGGTGTTTGGAAACCTTCAGTATTTGCAAAAATACTATAAATCTAAAATTGTTGTAAAATTTAAAATGATTCTAAATTAAGTCCATCAGAAAATCCAAACTTTAAACACTGCCAGGAACCAGTAAAATGGTTCCAATGTGCATAAAAACTACACGGGGTGGAAGGGCTTGAAAAGACAGAGGAAAGAGGAAAAGCACAGGGAAGAGGGTGGTGTAGTTTTTAGTGATAAGGAATTCTATTTTTCCATAGCCTCTTTTTTCAAAAACAGGTCTTTTCATTTTAGTAATTTCTGGTAATAACAAAAAGAGTACAAAGAATTGGGAGAAAACTGGTCAATTTCAAAATCAAAATCTTCAAAAATTTTACGCAAAATAAGTAAAAAAAAAAACCAGCACCTAGCTTGTCCTATGGGCAACACATTGAGTCTTTCCATGATGAACGCTTTACAGATTCTTTGAGCAAAAGAACTTGACCAACAGGAATATTCTAAGCAAGTATACTGAACTCAAAGACTAGGACTCAAAATGGTATGAAGAAAGTTCTAATACCCTGGGGGGACTGTATTATAAAATTTGCCTAAACTCTTAAATATAGTAGCTTAGCACATGGGCTTTTTTTAAAACTTAGACTATAAATTTAGTCCTTTCCCTGAGCAGCTAAGCAGCAAGATTTTCATTACTCATTCCAGATAAAATACAGAGACTTTGCTTTTTGAAAGTAAATTTCCTCTGTGAACCCAACCATACTTAAGAAACTAAGGAAAGCTTTGCAAAACACTAGGTTTATAATAGAAAAATAGATACAGTGTGATGTTTCCTTTCAGATAATGAATATTCAATTCTTCCAACAAATCTTGGAATCTACATTCATGTTCTGTTTTTGAACTGAACTTAAAATCAAATGAACCCTTTTGTTTGTGTGTGAATTTTATGTAACACGCTAACTTCGAATAATGTAAACGAAAGAAGTTGCCTTTAACACTGGCACCATGTTTTTTGGTTCACTCAATGATTAGTTCTTAGAATTTTGGAGCATCTTTTGTGCTTCTTGGTGAACAAAGAATAGATGCATCTTTGTAATGGAAGCCAGAGCACTTCAGAGCAGACCTACTGTATTTCATCACAGCTTGTTTGCGGGCAGAGTGGGCTGACTTAAGCCCCACATCAAAAAAAAAAAAAAAAAAAAAGAGAGAAAGGAGAAAGAAGGTGATGAACAGAAAGTTTCAAATTTAGCTCTTGACCTGTTAGACATCACAACTGAGACACATGGGCTTCCCAAATTGAATTGTGACTCCCTAGGACACCACACCACATGTGAATTCCTTTTATCTGAAACAATTTTCTCTATAAGGTCTGAAGTCTTTTTTCGATGGTACATCAGTTATTGATTTGACAACTTTAATTTAGATCACAAATTAATAGAATTCCAGACAAATTCCAAAGCATAGGAAGTGAGATGGTGATGTTTTAATCATACTTAATCATATGCAGCATTTGTATCTGACTGTATCATGGGTTTTTGTCTTATTTCCTTGGATTTTCTATGTCTTTTTAGCATTTACAGCATTAAGATATTCTTAGGATAGAACAAATAGATAACTACATGTTATAGGAATTTACTGAATCATATTTGCAGGGTCCACTTAGTACCTGCTCTGTATTTATATCCTTCTAAAAATTTTCAATCTAATAATAATACTTTAAAATAAACTTTATTATAGTATTAATAGCTTTTATTGGATCAACAGAATTACATTAACATTAATTACAGTATTAATTACAGACTTGATGACTTTAATTAATTACAGAAAAAACTTCACCATGTATTTTTGAAAGTCTTAATTATTATGTGACTAGTCAGGTCAAAAGCTTGATTTCCTTATTCTTTTCCACATGTTTTAGACCCTTGATATTAATTCTTTCATAACATATTTTTTTTTGTCTGTGACACTGAAATTTTGCATTAATTGTTTTCCTTTGACATGTGTAAATGGATTTTAGTTCTTTCTTGGTAAGACAAATAAGGTCTACTATCTTTATGTTCACCACAAAGTCAACAATCAGCACTTGTTCTACTTCAGGAATGCAAAAGTACCCAGAGATAACAAAGTTATCAAGAAATGTTTTAGGACAAAATTAGAAAACAAGCAGAGGGAGAAAAATATAATTTCTCAATAGTGTAACCAAGACTGCCATGAATAATGTTTACTTCACACCACTTTAATTCTATTTTGGAGAGAGGAAAATCCAGACAATAATAGCCTTCCATGTATCACATTTAGTGACATTCATACTGGCCCTCATTCTAATATACTCAATGTTTCTTAAGCACTGCACAGTGTAACTAACTACAGCATTTTATTTAAATTAATATTCACATCAACACAATGAAGTAGGTATGATTATTCTCAGGTTTACAAATGAGTCCACTTAGTTTTAAAAAAATTAAATATCTTTTTCTGGATCACACAGCTACATCTAGTGAATAGAAGAGCTAGGATTTGATCCTACGCCTAACTCCAAATACCTACCCAATATAGTTTTCCTCTAAGTTCTTAAACACATGCAAACTGAAAGGGAGAATAAACAAACAAAAAAATCACAAAAGCTTACTAAGATATTTTGTACTGTATGCTACAGGGAGAAATTCATTCATATATCTTCTTCCATTGATACTCTTGAAAAACTTAAATTACCATTGAAATTAGGTTGCTAAACAAAAGTATTTTTCCAAAATCATTAACTTAATGAAGAAATTTTAAATATTTTAAATATTCCTGAGATGCAACCTGGCCAATTATTAAAGATATAGCTTATGAAAACAGGATGCAAAGTCTGTACAGGACCCATCACACGCTTATTGCACAGAAACCCTATTGCTGAATAATAGTAAACATTTTATCATATTTGGCCCAATCCTGCCCATTGTGCTCACAGGACTAGCAGGTGGGTAACAGAAAAGGTATCTAACACTGTGTTTCTTAATAGTTGATCACATGGCTACAATTTTGGGACATGTACTTGACAAACTTTCTGGAAGAAGTCAAGAATGCTTGCACTGTCCTTGAGAAAGAGGTGAAAATAAACTGAAGATTCACATCAGAAGTGTACCTTGTTTTGGAATCAATATTATTAATAGTTGGAGTATAGAGTCTGCTCTTTAATACGCAAGTTATCATAGTTCATGAAATACACTTGCTTTTTACCTTTCATAGCAATTATTCAGCAACATGTTTTGTGGAATTTGCTGACTAGGGTAGGAAGAGAAGAAAGACCAAATGTTACTTCAAAAGCCCCTTTTTTATCTGTGGTTTTCTCCCCTTTTTATTTTGGGGCGGGGCGAGTCCCACCTATTGGGCAATAAGCAGAGCAAACTGTTACATGAATAGTTTCCCAGGAATCAGAAAGTTTATAAAGACGGTGAGTCATTTATGGTGAACTAACAAGTATTTCTAGAGGCTTTGAATAGTAAAAAGAAAAGAAAAAGATAAAGAAAAAAGTCCACAGCAATTAAATACCCTCTTTATTTCCCCTCTTTGTCGGCTGCTACAAAGACCTTAAATATTCCCCTAGCACTCTCACTCCTGCCTTGCTTCCTTTCAGATTTTTCTTTTCATGTTATGATTTAACTTCCGTCAAAATACTCCCCATCTCTACCACTAACAAAAACTTCTGCATAATTTAGGTTTTGGGATTTTTCTTACGCTTTTCAAAAGCCAGCTCCTGTCTATTCCTAATATTATATATCCATTTCCAAGAATCTACCTAGTGCATAGGATGGTATGTCACAATAATTTTATTTACATAATTTCTATTTTTATTTACTTTACAGAATTATAAGGAAATAATTATAGTACATAGTAAAAAGGAAAATGTATAATTACAGAAAAACTTATTTTTTACACTGTGGCCTGGCAAAAGGCCTACCATGTGTGGGGATTCCAGAACATTACCACAAACTGTCTTGATTCTTTCTTTTAGACATAAATGACAATACCCAAAGCACACAAAACTAACAGCAAAAGAAAACATCTGTTCTAGTTTTATGTGAATTTTAAGATGGAAAAGACCAATAAAATCAACTAGTTTATTATCTCTTGATGCCAGATTATTCCCTCTGCATATCTTATTTACTTGGTTAAGTCTAGTTATATACATATATATATATATCCCAACTCATCAAATGTTCAAACATTTCTCATGAGATTATCCTTTACAATAGCACATACTGTTCAAAAATGTTCCTAGTTGCCCTTCAATTTTTAAGTAATTTTCATTCATTTTCTTCATTCTATTTATAAACAACCATGATTTTTCATGACTCATATCTACACTGATGAAATGCAAAATAAGCCATGTTTTTGTTTATTTAAGGTATTTTCATTCTAGTAGAACAAACTGATCCATATGAAAATTCTTTTCAATCATTTTGTGGTAGGTTAGAATTTAGGAAAGGGGATTTTCTTGGAGCCAGTGCAGTGATGTTGTAATCAAATGTTCAAGGAAAATATAACTGTGGCAAAATAGAAATATTTTCTATCTTAACCTAAAATTTTGAGGAAATATTTTATGAAGTTCTGCTTAATAGCTGTCAAGGAAGATAGCAATAGATCTGGAAAAGTCTTTCAGAAAAAAAGACTAAAATATCACAAGCGAATAGTTCAGGGACCTTCCATGAAATAAGAAATCTTTTAAAATTGGGCCCCTAGTTTGGGAATATAAGATTTGAGGGCTTTAATTTTTTTCCAGAACCTGGGAAGTGTTTCATTTATTTAAAAAATAATTGTTTCCAAGTCCACTGAGTTGCTGGTCTGCACAGAAAGATGCTAATGCTTCTGCAGTGGTCTCCCAGAATGCCAAGTCCAATGTTAGATGAAGAAATAGTCTCCTTGCTAGTGGTTGCCTCTACATTCTGATTTTCAGTGGGGTTCCCTTCACTCTTAATCAGAATGTAGAGGCAGCCTATTATCCCCCTTTGTAGCCTCAATTCATAAGAAGGTTTTAGGGGGCATCCCTGGTGGCACAGTGGTTAGGCGTTGCGCTGTGGAGCTGTCGGCAGCAGCGATGCGAGTTCAACACCCGGCCCGGGAGATCCCACATGGCACGGCAGACCTCTCCTGTCTCACCCACTGCTCCCCTCAGCAGTGTATTTCCATTGATCTGCCTGTGCCGCTCCCCACTCTGTCTCTGGTGAACCCTCTTGCTGCCCCACACCTCTGGTCTGTACCCCAGCTTGTATGCATAAATAAATAAATCCTTAAAAAAAACAAGAAGGTTTTTAGGGTTTTCTCCTTTTTTCCTTCTTGCATAGAAATGGGATTACTGTGAATTACATAAAAGAGAAAATCATTTCACTATTTGGAGACAAACTATAATAAAGACATAACATTTTTCTCGATATTTTCAATATCAGTGACTCATTCTTGAACTTCAAGTACATTTTAAATGCTTTTATATTTATAATACCGTTTTATTGTAATTATGCTATCATCATTCTACTAGACATAGTAACTCTCACTTACTTAAAAAGAATAAGGCCCCTAAATTTAAATGATTAAGATGACATTTTAGTCTTCTGATAAATATTACCTATATTTTTTCTACTTGATCATTAAAATTTTTTATTACCTCTGGCCTCTGAAGAATGTCACTATTGAGTTAAATTAAGTTACTAAATATTTGTTTTATCATCTGACAAAAAGAACATCTCTGGAAAATTGCCAGACTCCTGATTAGCCAGAACTGGAATTCTTCCTGTATTTCATCAACCCTTATGAAGACTCATGCCCAGAACTGTATACAGATCAGTCATTTCACTTCCAACAAAAGGAACCTCACTGTATCCAGGAAGACAAGACCTTAGACTTTATCTCAACTGTCTATATTTTATAAATTATTCTTAAATGTTATCTCTATTACAATAATAACTAACATTTATTAAGTAGCTTATATTCTGATCATTGGATTAAGCATCTGACATATATAGTATCATTCCATGAAATTCAGGTAACAATTCATAAAAAGGTAACATAATTATTCCTCTCATGAAGATAATAAAGTGAGACGTAGAGAGATTTAGATATTTCCCAAAATAATATGACTAGTACCTGGGAAAGCCTTAATTGGGACTTAGTCCTCTATTGATTCTCCATGTGCACAGAGAAATTTAAATAGAAAGTTTTGCTACCATATCAGAATTGCTGCAATGCAAGTGAATTCATAGTTACCCTTTCATGGGTATCACGGGGCTGAAATTCCTTATTATTCTAAGACCACATTCTCTTCTCCCACTGCTCCTCTCACACTGCTTTTCCATTTCCCAGGATTAGAAGTTTACAAAGGAACTGAAGAGTAATTTTGCCTTTGCAGCTTCGAATTTTGACTTTCTGGATTAGAAAAGTCAGGAAGACGTCAGATATTTAACAATTGTCATACACCTGGGCATAAATTGAATTGATTTTTTAAATTGGCAAATTAAGAAAAATTCTAGTTGGGGAAGTAGCTGATTAGTCTAGTAAGCCAACAATACAAAATTTCCTGTTAGAAAACATGTTTTTCTGTAGCAAATTTTCTCAAATAATTTTGCTGCATTTTAAAGAAATATGAGACAAAATCACAACTGCTGTTCAATGTTAACAAGACGGGTTAATCTCCATGAAGAGAAAGACATGCAGTGGTTGGATGACATCACTGCTTCATGCTGATGGGGAGAAAATGAAATACTGCACAGATCATTCCATCTGTGCACTGACGATGACTTCATGTGTTCTAATTGCCTGCACATATGTCAACTATATTCAGGTGTCCTTTAAATGCCTTTTCTTTTAAATCTCTAGACAATATCTTATCATGAAAGAACAACTTTAAACCAGTCATAATGTATGGAGTCATGGATTGTGTCTGTTTTGAGCTCCTCCTGATTTCTGTCTCTTCTAATTGTTCCTAAGAATTCCTTGTCTTGGATTAGATCAGTGTATAGGAAGCCAAAATTGAAAACAGAACAGAGCTACTTTATAAACCAAAGAGAAAAGTAAAGTCCATTCCACTGAAACACATTCTATGAATGCATCTGAAGCCACATGATAGCAAAGATGTCTTATCTGATAATTTCACTCAGATTCTATGTGAAGAAGATGTGACTTATGTATCAACCAACTAGTGTTCATAAACTTGAAATGCGACAACTGGCAAGAACAGTAAAATGAACTTTGTCATTAGCTAATCAAGATACATTAGGAATTTAATTTATCTAAAATATCATGCTTCCACAAAGCAGAAGTTTCAGACTCTGTGTGTGGGCAGGAAATATGTAAGAGAGTGAGTCAAACACATAATGAAGTAATTTTTTCAACTATATAATGACCCCTAGCCACCTCTCCACTCCACCCTCCAGCCACCCTACTTCAGCACACCACCTAACTTCACTGTAGACCTTAAGGTGACCTGCAACCTTATACATCTTTAGCATTTGCTTTTCTAACATATGAATCATCCTGAGAGGTTTGCAGTTAAGCCCAAGGCATCAAAAAAGGTGCATCTCTTGCCCCCCAAAACCCAAACTCACTTATTTTGTAATCCTGGACAAATTATTTAAATTTAAGGCCTGTTTCGGGCCTCCCTGGTGGTGCAGAGGTTAGGCATTGCTCTGTGGAGCTGTCGGCAGCGGCAACGCAAATTCGACCCCCCGCCAGGGAGATTCCCACATGGCACGGCAGACCTCTCCTGCCTCGCCCACTGCTCCCCTCAGCAGTGTATTTCCGTCGATCTGCCTGTGCTGCTCCCCACTCTGTCTCTGTGAGCCCTCTTGCAGCCCCACATCTCTGGTCTGTACCCCAGCTTGTATGCATAAATAAATAAATCTTTAAAAAAAAATTTAAGGCCTGTTTCACCCAGCAAAAGTATGTGAAATCATAATGCCTGTTCCACATTACCTATGTTTGTTAATGTATTTATCTGCAGTATCAAGGCAGGAAGCATTAATTTGTGGCAGAGTAATATTGGGGTAATCAAACACCTCTCAACACTCCCACAAAGGCTCTGCCAGAGACAAAGACATTTTATTTTCAACTGTGATGACATAGGAGTCAACAAACTTTTTCTGTATTGGGATAGATATTAAACATTTTGGAATTTGCAGGCCATGTGGTCTCTGATACGTCAACTCTACTCTGCTTTTGTAACAAGAAAGCAGCCACAGATAATACTTAAAGGAATGGGTAGGGCCAGATTTGACCTGTAGCTCTTAATTTGCCAACTATGATTTGGACTGTGACAAATATGACTGGTGGGTGGATTTAAACTGAGAGAAATGGAAACAGTTTCCACCACTCTTTGCTCCCAGTTTACAGTATTAGAAGTATGGCTGAAAAATAAGAGAAAAATTATAATGAGGGAAAAGATTATATAGTCGCTATGCCATCTGCCTGCCATCCTCTTGTTTTCTAGATAGTTGGAGGAGGACATGAATGTAAAAGGGTTCCTTCACAAAGTCTGAGGCTTTCTTCAAGGTGCATTCCAAACTTGCTAAAAGTTGATTAAGATTCCCACTGGCATTAATCATGGGATTGCAGAGAGGTACAATACATTTACCAGTGTGTGTCTCACAAAATGGGTGACAGAGACTAATGGCCAGTAAGTATGTGGAAGAGGTACAGAAGTAACCAAGTGCCTGGCAAGTGGAAGGTAACTAGGTAAGACGGCTATCATCCTAATGGAAGGGTCACCAGGCACAGGGCTTCAAAGCAGACCACCCAGACTGGAGATAAAATGAAAGGTAGGAATACTCTTAAGAAAATATTCTGCAGGTGCTTCAAAATTATGGTGGGTTCTAATACAACAGAGAGATAGTAGACATCCTGAGAAAGACCTGTGGTCACTCCTTTCACAGAAGCCAGCCTGGAAGATGACAACAGAACATAGTTGGACCAGTTTCTCGGGCAGCTGCACAGGGTGCCACACTCAGTTAAATGCTCTGCTGTCACTGTATTGAAATTCTTATTTTTGAACTAGAGTTCCACATTTCCATTATGCACTGGACCTGCTAAATTATTTGGCAGTGTCTGACAGTAGCAGACAGTCAATCTGAACTAGGTTCTGGTGGTAGTCCACCTTGCTACTTCCCCCAGGCTGTGTATCAGAGACCACATGGCTGATGGTGTTAGCAGACATCCTCTCCTACCCCCAGTAGCTGAAGCACTGTGTTTGTGTAATAATCCCAAAATATGGAGGATAGGAGTTTGAGAGAGGGAAAAAAACTGATGTGGAAATTTTATTTGGTCTAGGGTTGAGCATATTGAATTTAACTGATAAAAGAAATCACCAGATAAAATAAAATTTACCAGGAAATAATCTGGTTAAGTTTTTTACCTAAGGTAGATTTTAAAAAAGGAAGGAGTATGGGAGAGATAACTAAGGAACAAAGTTGACCTCAGTCATAAATAAAATACTAGAATTAGGTCCTTGAGTTTTACAGCATGTCTTAACTGTGAAATACAATACTGGTTACAGTTTTATAAATTATAAAGTACGACAGAATTTTCAGGCAATATATGAAACGGAGTTTTCCTTTAAATCATATTGCTATTGCTCCTGCTTCACCTTTGAAATAGAAAAGCAAGAAATAAGATTCATACATGGGACCCGGAGACAACTACAGTTCAGGACTGTGCAACAGTAAAATTACTGCCTAGCACATCTGAGAGGAGGTTGGTGAGGAACTTTTAAGGAGGAATGATATCCCAAGGCTATCCATCACCTTTCTTTTTAGCAGTATGTGTCTCTTCACCTCCCCTCCTGACTTCGCTTTACAGACACATTTCCTGCTTTTCTGTCTGTATTTCTCACCTGCTTTCACTGAAAATATAAAAATGTGATCTCAGTGATCTCATTCTGCTCAAGTCAAGGGCACTTCTCAGCCTGGACTTGCCTGAAGTGTGTCCCAAGCCTGAACGTGACTCCCTTACCCATCTATCGAAATCACTTCTTCAGAGCTCAGGATGGTGTCCAGAACTCTACCTGACTAATTTAAATCCCATAATAACACCGCTGCCCTAACTCCTCAGTTTGTATTAAGCTTAGTTAATCTTTGAATTAAAACAGAAGTAGCTATTTTTAAGAGGCAGGGTTGAAGGGAGGGTGAGGACCATATTTAAATCATACTGCTAGGCTATTCTATATAAAATAAACCATGACAGAATAAGGGCAAGAAGTCTTAGGACAAATTTTTTTCTCCTCTTTCCTCTGAATTTCCTTAATTTCCAAATCCCCTTTTATCCACTACTAAATGCCAGTGTCCTCTTTTATGTCTTAGTCATATATTCCTTTTTTGAGAGCCAAGCTAGCTTCACATAGCAGACATATTATGGCTCCTGAAGCCTGGGGCTCCCTTCCTGGGAAATAGAAAGACTAGGGTTATACCAACCTTCCAAGAATCTAGGAGCATATTGAAGATAAAGAAGCTCACCACCTATGCTGAACCACTCACCAGTGTTATATTTCTTGAGTGCTGAAACCTAAAACTCAATTACCATTTATTTACTTCTGTATTTTCACTGTTTTTCTTCTATTAAAAAATTGTTCTCTGTACATAAAAGGAAAAACAAAAGCTACAAGAAAGTTTTATGTTTCAAGGGGGAAAAAATGGAGAAAATAGTAATAACTACCCCTACAGGTTTAGGATGCAAACACTTTACCAACTTCATCTGTGTATTACCCACATGACTTTTGTAACCATTTGAGTTTAGGACCAGTCTTGACAGAAACCTAAGAAATAGATACTGGCCACAACACAATGAACAGATCAACCAGATAGAAAAACAACAAGGAAGCAATAGCTTTATGTGAGGGATTAGATCAGATGGGCTTACTAGACATTTATAGGGTACTACATCCCCACCCCAAAAAACCCTGTATAAATAAACACTTTTTTCAAGTACACATGGAACATTTCCCAGTATATATCACACTCTGGGTTACAAAACAAGTGTCAATATATTAATGAAGATTGAAATCATACAAAGCATCTTCTTTGATCACAATGGCATTAAACTAGAAATCAAACACAAAAAATCAGGAAAAACCATGAATATGTGGACACTGAACACAACACTACTGAATCACTATTGAGTCACTGAGGAAATCTAAGAAGAAATTAAAAAAATATCCTGGAGACAAGTGACAGTGAAGACACAACCTACCAGTACCTGTGAGATGTAGCAAAAGCAGTACTAAATGGGAAGTATATAGAAATACAGGCCTACATCAAGAAACAAGAAAGGACTAAAATAAATAATCCAATATTAAACCTTCAGAAACTAGAAAGAGAAAAACAAATGAAACCAAAAGCCAGTAAAAGGAAGGAAATAATAAAATTTAGAGTGAATATAAATGAAATACAAGTAAAAAAGATAGTTCAAAAGATTCATGAAAACAAAGCCAGTTCTTTGAAAAATCAACAACACAGAAAAACCTCTAGCTAGATTCACTAATAAAAAAGGGAGAAAACTCTAATATATAGAATCAGAAACAAAAAAGGAAAAGGTGGTACAGATACCTCCGAAATGTGTAGGATCACAAGACACTATTATGAACGCCTTTTGCCAACAAATTAGAAAATCTGGGGGAAAATGGACAAATTCTTAGACACATACCGCATTCTAAGACTAAATTAGGAAGAAGTAGCTAACTTGGAAAGGACAATTACAAACAAGAAAACTGATACAGTAATCAAAATTCTTCCAAAAGCCCAGGACCAGATGGTTTTACTCGTGAGTTCTAACAAACCTTCAAAAAGGAAACAATACCTATCCTTCTTAAGCTCTTCCAAAAATTTGAGGAATAGGGAATGCTCCCAGACACATTCTATGAGGTCAACATTTCTTGGATACCAAAAGTAAAAAAGGACATCACAACAAAAGAAAGCTTCATACCAATTTTCCTGATGAACGCGGATGTAAAAATCCTCAACAAAATATTACCAAAAGGAATTTAACAATGCATTAAAGGAATCATACATCATGACCAAGTCAAATTTATTTCAGGGATGCAACAATTGTTCAACAAATAAATCAATCAATGTAATTCACCATTGGAAAAGGAAAGACAAAAGGAAAGACAAAAATCATATGATCATATCAATAGAAGCAGAGAAGGTATTTGACAAGAGTTAATATCTATTTATGATATTAAAAAATCCCTCCTAGTAAAATGGGACAGAAGGAACATACCTCAATACAATCAAGGCTTTACATGACAAACCCACAGCGAGCATCATACTCAATGGTGAGAAAGTGTTGGTAAGAAGCTTTTCCTCTAAGATCAGGTATATGACAAGGATGTCAATTTTCACAACTATTGTTTAAAATAATATTGGAAGCTCTGGCTAGAGCAATTATATAAGAGAAAGATATGAAAGGAATCCAGGTTTACGAAAAAATGTTCAACAACACTTATAATCAGGGAAATGCAACTCAAAACCACAATGAGATACCACTTTATGCCAGTGAGAATGGCACACACTAAAAAAAAAAAAAAACAGGCAACAACAAATGTTGGTGAGGATGTGGAAAAAGAGGAACTCTTCTACACTGCTGGTGGGAATACAAACTGGTCCAACCTCTATGGAAAGTTGTATGAAAGTTCCTCAAACTGCTAAAAATGGAGCTTCCATACGACCCAGAAATACCACTTCTGGGAATCTAACCAAAGGACACAGGAACATTAATCCAAAAAGATACATGCATTCCTATTTTATTTTTATTTATTGCAGCACTGTTACAATAGTTAAGACATGGAAACAACCTAGATGCCCAAAAATAAATGACTGGATCAAGAAGACATGGTACATATACACAATGGAATATTATTCAGCAATCAAAAAAGATAAACTCATGCAACTCACAGCAACATGACTGGAGCTAGAAGAGATCATGCTCAGTGAAATAAGCCAGAAGGAAAAAGAAAAATGTTGAAAGGTTTTACTTACACTGGTCAACAGTGAGATCATTACTGACTTAAAAAGGCCCTAATCTGTAGTATCTTGGTGTGCTGAACATGAATATAACCTGAAAATTTTTTATTAGCTCTCGTTTTGAAGATACTTCATATAATTCATTTTATATGTTTCACCATGTAAATTTATCCAGTAGGACTGCAACAACATCTTAAATCAGCCTAGAATGATGTCATATTGCATCACATTGCATAATACCATCATGCACATATCATCCAGAGTTGATTGCATCATTTTCTGATGCAACGCAATACTACTGCCAGTTGGCTGCTGAAGTAAGCTGACATCAGCAGTGCACCATAGAAAGCCCTGTCGGAAAGGTTGAGCATTGAAAATATTTCAGACTTTGTGCGAGACAGTTGAAGCTACTGTTCCCATAGAACTGCTATTATTTTATCCATTTAGGCACAATACAGAACAGTAATGCCTTGAAACTGCGTTAATAGCATGGACAATTTCTGTTCTATTTGTGGGGAGGTGACATTTGCCAACCAGAAGAAAAGTATCCCTTCTCAAGTGAAGAAGGCTTATCATCTTTACTTGGGCTGCAAGGGTGGTGACCAAGACAAGCCTTGGGCTCCGCATATATGCTGTGCTACATGTACAACACAGCTTTCACAGTGGCTAAGTGGCAAAAGACCATCAATGCCGTTTGCAGTCTCCATGGTGTGGAGAGAGCCAAGCAACCACATAAAAGACTGTTCCTTCTGCTTGGTTCCTCCTCTTTCTGGAGGAATAACAAAGCAAAAGAAGTCGAGAAGAGTCTACCCAAACATTCTGTCTGCATTGAGATGACCGGTTCAACAGCTTGCTGCAGTGTGATGCAAAACAAGCATGGAATGCTTTTTACCTAGTGTCCACAAACTTTCTTGGGAATGTTAGGGTAGAAAACTATAAGGAACTAGTAGAAAACATGCTGATGCAGTAACAGAAACTTGGCTGCAATATATCTCTAAAGATCCGCTTCCTTCATTCCCACCTGGATTTCTTCCTTGAAAACTGAGGTATGGTTAGTGATGAACATGGCAAACATTTTCATCAAGATATCACATCAATGGAACAAAATACCAGGGAAAATGGTCCGCTACAATGCCGGCTGACTACTGCTGGACACTCCCCAGAGATGATCCTGAACAGCTGTACAAGAGACAAGTGAAGAAATCTAAGAAGGAGTCTATTACTTGATCTTTTACAGGTATTAACCGTAGGCCTATTACTATTGGTATGCATTTTGTGATGTTAACATCAATTTATTGCAGATTACCAAAAAAAAAAAAAAACTGGAGCCAAAATTAGAATTTGACTGTCATATATGTGTTGAGCACATACAAATTGATAGGAAATGACTAATTTTATTTCAGTGATATGATTTTTGTAAAAATTTGTTGACCGGTGTTATAGGAGGAATATAAGGGAATCAAATAAGAGATCAAGAGAGAAAATAACACCACTAACAACAATAAAACCAAATTATAAACTAGCAGGCAACCATAAAAGACAGACATTCAGCGAGGGAGGGGAAGGATAAGTGTTCAAAAAAGTGGATAAAAGAGCACAAGGGGTCCTCCCTGGTGTTGTAAAGGGTTAAGTGCAGCACTATGAAGCTATCCAGAGCCACTGCAGCATGAGTTCGATACCTGGCCAGGGAGATTCCCACATGGTGCAGCAGACCTCTCCTGTCTTGCCCGCTGCTCCCCTCAGCAGTGTATTTCAGTTGATCTGCCTGTTCTGCTCCCCACTCTGTTTCTGGTGAATCCTCTCACCACCCCATGCCTCTGACCTACACCCCAGGTTGTATGCATAAATAAATAAATCTTTTTTTTAAAAAAAGAGCACAAGGGACTATGGTGATGGTTCACAGGTGAATTGGTGGTGGGTAACCCACGAGGAATACACAATAATGTAAAAGATATAAATAAATAAATAAATAAAGGAATCCAAATTGGAAAATAAGTGCAACTATCACTATTTGAGTATGACACATATATATATATAAAACACTAAAGAATCCATTAAAAAAGACTATTAGAAACAATAAATCAGTACAGTAAAGTGGTAGACTACAAAATACATGATCTTTTGCATTCCTATATGCAAATAATGAATTAGAGGAGAAAGAAATCAAGAAATCAATGCCATTTACAGTTGCATCAAAACATATTAAATATATAGTAATAAACCTAACACAGGAAGTAAAAGGCTTATTTAACAAAAAACAATATGACATTGTTAAAAAAAAATAAGAAAAAGACACCAAAAATGGAAATATTTCATGTTTGTGGATTGTGAACCTAGATTGTTTTAATGTCTATCTTACCCAAAGCAAAATATAGATTCAATACAATCCTTGTCAAAGTTTCAAAAGAAATTTTCAAAGAAATAGAACAAGCATTGTTGAAATTTATATGAAACCACAAAAGACCCTAAATAACTAAAGCAATTCTGACAAAAAAGAAGAGGAATGAAGGTATCACAGTCCTAAATTTCAAATCATACTACAAGGTTATAGCAAGAAGGAAGGAAAAAAAGGTGGGGTGTTGGGGGAAAGCAGGCACACCAACCATTGGAAAAAATTGAGAATCCAGAAATAAATTATATTTATATGGACAGTTAATCTACAACAAAGGGACCAAGAGTTTACAGTGAAGAAAGAAATATCTCTTCAACAAGTGGCACTGAGAAAACTGAACAGCTGTATATAGAAAAACCATAATACTCTCTCATACCATACACAAAAATGAACTCAAAATGAATTAAAGACCTGTAAGATTAGAAATCATAACATACACAGAAGAAAACATAGGCAAAACATTTTACAACATTGCCTTCAGGAATGTCATAGGGCACTCAACCCCAACAGCAAGGAAAACAAAAGCAAAAATAAACAAATGACACTACATCAACCTAAAATATTGCACATGAAAGAAACTATCACACCAGATTGAATGGGAGAACATATTTGCACATCTTACCTCTGACAAAGGGCTAATATCCAAAAATCTACAAGGAAGTCATATAACTCAACAAAAATAAAACAAAGAAACCAATAAAAAAAAAAAAAAAACGGTCAGAAGAGCTAAAGAGCACTTCTCCAAAGATGACATACAGATGGTCAACATGCACATGTAAAAATGTTCAACCTCACTTATCATTAGGAAAATGCAAATCAAAGCCATAAAGAGATACCACCTCACACACTTATGAGAATTACATATATATAATATTACACACACAAACAGAAACAAATGTTCTAGAGGGTATGGAATAAAGGGAAACTTCATACACTGTTGGTGAGTATGTTGACTGGTCCAGCCCATTATAAAACAGTATGGAGTGCCCTCAAAATATTAAAAATAAATATACCATATGATCCACCAATTCCACTCCTAGGTGCCTTTCCAAAGAATAGAAAACCACTTATTTAAAGCGATAAATGCACCCCTTATTCATTGTAGCACTGTTTGTAATAGCCAAGTTATGGGAACAATCTTAAATGCCCATCAACAAAGCAGTGCATAAAGATGTGGTATATACACAATATGGAATACTACTCAAGTAAGAAAAAACCACTGTAGATTAGGAAAGAGGGGCAAGCATTGAGTTCTGAGCATTTTTCAGATCATGGTACTCCAGTTCTACCCTTGGGGTTCAGACAAAAGGAAGAGAATTTTTAAAATTACATAGCTATTCAGTGGCCTGATTGGATTTAGGAGAAGTTCAAAATGGAGGACAGGTACAGCAATAGTAATTATATGTGAAACAAAACAAATTAATTACCTCAGACAAATTCCATCTTATAATAAAACTACATTGTATTTGCATGCTCCGCTTAAAGTTTGTCTCTCATATACCACTGTTGTCCTTTAACATCAGGAAAAAAAAAAGTGAACCTTGGTAGTAGCCATGGTAACCAAATAGTCCAAGTGAGGGCAGAGGAAGGTCAAGGAATGTTCTATAGTTACATATCAAGAAAGTACAAATCACAGGTTATTTTTAAATTTGGCTATGTTCCTATAATTTTAATGTCTAAAAATTAAGATGTGAATAAATAGTAAAGTCTGTTTCTCATGTAGCCATGAGAAAAAATACTTTCCCAGACATTCAATACTACCTTCTTATTTTGTTGATGTTTCATTTTCATCAGCTGCCATGCAAGCCAATAAAAATGCCCAAAGTGAGTATTTTCCAAATTTGTAACCAGGGAGGGTGCCCCTTTACCCTTCTTCCCCTTGTTTTCTGTTCTTCTCTTTTCTTAGCACACTAGCATGACACACCATCCACAGAACACAAATTGAGAATTGCTTTTCTAGGTGTGGTGACGTGTTTGCTTTCAGTCATTCATATTCACTCATCTATTGACAGTTGTGGCTAAGGACAAAGATTTGCCAGACAGCTGACAGAGCGGGGAGGTGGAGTGCCTTGTGAACAGAGAATTTTCCCTCAGACCAGGCTCAGGCAGCTGTCCTAGGCAGAGAATGAGGCTGCATTATTGCACTCCTGGGCTAAATGAGGTAATGTGCTAAACAATCTTTGGTCCTTTCTATACCTCTGCTCTACAGAAATGTGTCCTATAACTAATGGGAAGGTAAGAAGAAATACAAAAAAAATCTCCAAAATCAAAACCTCCCAAGAGAGCTACTTTTGAGAAGTCTCTCAGAAAACCCTATACAAAAGAAATAGATACATGTGAATTGTGTGGAAATACAGTTTTTCTAAGGATTATAAATAGTTGGATTTTGCTTGAATGAAAGTCCTAACCAGGACCACAGACTTAGAGGTTTTTATTTCTCCATAGATTTCATTTAGATTATAAACCAGTCACACTGTACACTTGGTAGACTGTTCAGGTTTTACCAAAACAATCTTACTGGTCACATATATTTATAAATTTTTGTCACATATATTTATAAATGCCATATCCTATTTATAAATACCATAACCTACATATGCATGTTTGAAGAGGAATATAATAAACCTTTGTCACTTTAAATTTTATTGCCCAAATTTAAATTTAGAGATAGAATTTGTGTTACTATCAGCAGTGAAATTACTTTCAAGATTCACTTCATTATTTTAATTCAAAATATACTTATTAAGGGAATGCAAAATTCTAAATATTGGGTAAGGACTAGAAATTCTACATATTTTGTGTCATAACGGATTTCATACTCTAGTAAAACTGACCCACTTACTTAGGTAAGTCATGGTGGGAGTTAGAGAAACTAGTGAGATCACTTGCCTAAACTAGATGATTAGCTGAATGAGTCATTTCCAGATCTTTTTTTACAATTATAAAAAATAAGTTGATATTCTCATCTCAAAGTTAATTCCACAAAAATGTAACTGAGTACCTTCACTATGCAAGGTGTATGGGTTTTATCCACAATGACTCAAAGAGAGTGAATATTTAATGTGATCTTTTCAAAAACTGAAAATGTACTCCATTCTAGCAGTAGGTTTTTTCAAAACACAAAATTTTATCAGGTACAGTAGCAACTCAAAGGCCCTACAATTTTGTTTACTTTTCCTTGGAGAAGATTTTTTTAGGATTTCTTCACATTTTTTTCAAATCCTAAATGAGTGATTGTTAAGGGTTTAATCAATAGTTAAATCACTCAGATCCCACATTTTTATGCTCTGCTACTGCAGAGATTGAAAGCTTAAAATCAGGTACCTTGGAATACAGTAACTGAGAGATAAAATTATAGCCTCTCTGCTCCCATCTGTGACCGGGGAACTACAGGTTTTCCTCAAAGACCCTCCCTCAGCTATTTGTAGAAGTCCGGAAGGGGGAGGGGTGAATAACTGAAGCTTAAATGTTATCCTGACAACTACCAGAGACTTCCTAACATTTTCCTCTCTCTTATTCTTACTGCCAATGGCCTCTCCTGACATCCTCGAAGCTGCTGAGATTTTATCAAAGGAATAAGGGACAGAGATGAAGGGACAAGGAAGAGATCTCAGGAAGGGCTAGAAACCAACCAAACTTCCCACACATTAAAGATAATGGCAGGGCCAGAATCCATGATGCCTTTAAAGTCTTTGAGATCACAGAAACCACAAGAGCCACAGACATCTCTGCTGCAACAAGCCTCCTTTTAGAATTGTGGATGTACTGATGGTCGGAACAGGGGTGGCCACTGGGTTTCTTTTGGGACAAAAGTCCCAAAAGTACTGGAGTACCAAAAAAAATGGTTGAAAGTGGGAACAAGGTGTCATAGATGATCTTGAAACTCCATTTGCCTAAAAAAAAAAATTAGTGTCATCTGTTGACACCTATCTGCTAGAGTTTTAAAGTGTTGCTCATGAAGATTATAGAACAGATAAGCCCTACCTCCAAGCCATCTTTTGATAATGGCACAAGTGGAAAATCCATCCCTTCCTAATTCATTTTAGGTTGTCTTCTTATGGGGACAATATGTCAAAGGCTTGGTCATGTTTTAATGGATAATGACAAAAATCCTTTAGGTGCAGGTTAAGACCAAAGGGCAGTGATATGCTGTTAAGCCAGCACTCTTGAAAAGGAAGAAAAAATTCCTAACCGGTAAAAATTTTAGATTCCCTTGTTGTAAACATCCCCAATGTAGCCAATTTCAAGATACCACCATGACATTACTGAAAGCGGAGTGGAGAAGAGATGAGCACCAGCAGTTCCTGCAAGGCAGTGCCAATTGACTCCAACACACCACTGAGAAAGGGCCAAGTAATTGCTGCAACCTCAACCCCCTGCTCTTGCTTTTCCATCAGAATCAGATTGAAGAAATTCCCAGCATTCTACCTAGGATGTTATGAAGGTAGAAGTAGGGAAGAAATATAGATCAGATAAACCTGGCATTACTTGTTTCTCCATTTAAACGTCTCTCTGTCTGACAAGGACAGAGGAATTCTAGCCAGCCCAGCTTCAGTCCATGGCATTGTGATGTTTCAAAGCAAAACTGGAAAGCAATTAGGAAGGAAAAATCAAAGGAAAGAAGTTATCATCTTAAAGTGTGTGACAATAAGTCAAGAAGAAAATATCTAAGTTGTATGGACAACCTTAAAACAATGGCTCTGAAAAGAAAACAAGCTGGACTTTTGAATGAAGTCAATGTTTTGTCCTTGTTTTCTTTTCTTTTATTAGAAATAAAACTTAGTTCATAAGAATACTGGCTTTCTCATCTTCCTCACACTCCTCATTTCAGCAGTCCTCTTGACCAGAGATGCCTCAAGGGAGAGCCTGGGTCTGTGATATTTCAGTAACAGTTACTGATGTGTTGATACAGTCGGCAACCTCTTCCTGCTCACTATGAGGTAACTACCTCAAATACAGTCCAAAAAAATGATGTCAAAGCTATATACAAACACTGACCCTGTAGACTTCTAATGCACTCTAAATGATACAAGCAGAGCAATGCTCATTGGTCAGGATCCTTCATGATTTGCTGAGAACATATTAGAACTGGGGAAGAACTATTGTCAAGAACCAAGAATTAGTCATCAGTTATGTCGGCTAAGAGGTTAAATGGACATTCCAAGAAAATTAACTGCTCACTGGACATTTCCAAGAAATTGACTGTTGGCTTTGTGCCTCAGTTTCTCCATCTAAGGCAGGAAACCACCAATTGTTATAATTTTTATAAGGATAAATTATGCGGTTTTCATGATTTTTTTTAATTGAAAAGAAAGATTTAGATACAAGGTCCTACATACCATGGCTGCTTTAATAGTGTTGCATTGTAACAATTCCTGCATTATCTCTGTTACATTCTATTACCATGGCACAGTGACAATTCAGAGACAACTAGTTTTACTCTCATGAACTCAAGAATATGCTTCTTCCAGCTGTGCTTAGTTGTAAGTCTGCCAGGGGTCCTTTTGGGCAGGAAATATTAGTCAAAGAGGGTTCATGCTTCATCATAGATTATGTATAAATAGTGAAGCTATAAAAGACAGAATATTATGATTTTTGTCATTCACCGAGCTATGGAATAAACTCAACATCTGGACTTCATACTTTGAAAAAGACTATTCATAGCACATGATGAGTATATTCAGCTCAGGAACTTTGCTTTTATCTTCTCTATTCAACACAGTTTTGATTAGTCAAAAATTAATCCAAGTAAGGAATAAGATAAATTTAATCCAAGGAAGGAATAAAAATGGAAACAGAAATTATACCTATTTTTGTCTGCATATTACAGCTTTGGTATACTTACCATTTCCTTCATCCCACAAGATCAGAAACTGCTTGAAGGCAAAAAGTGTCTCATTCAATGCTGTAACACTTACAGCAATTAGCACAGAGCTTATACATAATGCACGAGCAACACATCTTTGTGTAACTGGATTAGGCTGGGGGGTGCGTGGAGGGGCTGGAAAGGCAGGGAATGAGAAAATGCATGGACATCAGCATATTCTACTTGATCTCCTAGAAAAGGTGGCCCCATCTGTCTCAAATAAACTGAAGAATGTAAAAAATGTAAACTGATCTCTCAAAAGGTCTCAGAAATCATAAGGACCCTCTGGAATGTTGCTTCAACTCATGGGCTCTTCATTAAGAAGATGGAGAATTTACAGAAGTTCCCAAATAGTAGAGAGAAATCAGGAAAGCCAAACAATGACTAAAAAGTTCAGAAACTACATAAATTTTGAATGACTCCAACAAAAAAGCTCTGCCAGAGACAGGGGTTACAAACAAGCTGCTGACCAACTTGATAGGCCAATATTACATTCTCCCCAAATGACCTCTAGTAAAATGTCTCCAGACCTTTGAATTTTTACCACAAAATGTTAACACAAAGATCCTATAATATAGCAGTTAAACTTGCCTGTTGAAGGAGAAAATCTAATCTACTACAAGCTCTGAAGAAAAGACAAATGGGTAGTAAGCAAGTAAAAACAAATGATCATGATTGGGTATTGGTTCACAAATTTGGGAGTTTTACACACACACACACACACACACACACACACACACACACACACACACAGTAGGCAGGGAGAGACCTAAGAAAAAGGCAAGCTACTGAACTTTGGTAGATGGCAAGCTGTGTAAATAATCTAAGTGCCCAAAGACAGATTTGTGGATTAGGAAGATAGGGTATATATACATGATGAAATACTACTCAGCTATCTGAAAAAAGATAAACTCTTGCCATTTGGGACAACATGGATGGAAATGGAGGAGACTATGCTAAGTGAAGTAAGTCAAAAGGAGAAAGACAAATACTGGATGGTGTCACTTACATGTGGTATAGAGAGAAACAAAACAAAGGATCAGGTAAAACCAAACCAATAACAAAGCCTAGAAATCTGACTGTAGAACTACCACAGGGGAGAAGTGGAAGGAAAGAGTAAGAGCAAAGTGGGGCGGGGGCACAATGGACTGTGGTAGAAGACTATGTGTGTTTTGCTTGTGAGTGTGGTGGGGTAACAACTTTATAAGTCTTATACAGTGTTGTAGATAAATGTTGCCTCAATTTTTAAAAAAGGTGAACATTTGTCAATATTTATGCCAAAAGCATTAGCAATACAAGTACCAGTCAATTTTTAAAAAATATATCTTGGAAGTAAAAAATTTTAAACTCATTTCAAAATTGATAGTCATCTATCCCTTGTTACTTATTAGCTCATTTCCTCAGCTACACAGTCCAGTTTTTCTGAAAAGGTTAAGGAAATAATTTGGTAACTTTATCCTACCATGATTTTAAGGGGAAAAAAATGAACGGAGATGTATTGCCTGTTGATTCCTAGCTATACTGCTGACCTACTAAGTGACATTAGGCAGCTCATTTCAACCTTCCATCTCATTTGTGAAATACTAAGACTATACGTGATTATTAGTTGCTAATTGGTGATCACTTGGCTCTATTTTTTCAACCAGGGGACATATCTTGTTTGCCTACATTCTTTAAAAATTGGAAATTTTACACAAACTGGATTTTTCATGGCTCCTTAAAAATTATGACAACAATGGGCCAAAATCCTCATGAGACAACAATGGCTGAAACTGAGTAATAACTCTCCCCTTTGGATAAGGCATGGACTCTTGGTGTTACATTGCCTGCCTGACTTGCCATCTAGTTTTTTTTTTTTTTTTTTTTTTTAATGAAATAGATTACCTCTAAAGTTTCTTGCAGTTCTCGCAGAGTGAACATACAGCAAAAGGTCTATTTAACCTCTCTAAGCTTCAATTCTATTTGATTTAGGGATAACAATAACACCTGACCACCACTTGAGCTTTGGAGAAACAAAATGAAATAGTGTTAATGACTTAGCACAATGATGTGCATTAGAAAGAACTTAATAAGTAGTAAGGACAAATAATTGTGAATATAAAAGACTCAAACTCAATTCTATGATGCAACCTAAATAAGTTAACAGCCTGATTCTTCTTTTTCCAACACAAAATGGCCCCATCAAAGAGTCAACTATATTTATATTTCCAGATACACTTTATTCAGTTTATTCTAAACATATTACCATTTTAAATTAGATACAGTGCCACAAGAAAACAGTTTTCTTTGAGTAGCTCTGGCTCTCATATTCTCTCTTCTGGTAGAAACATCTATCAATATTTGATTTGCAGTAAGCTTTGATCTGATTTATTCCATTTGCCAAGTGATCTACCATTTTTACTTTTAAACACAATTAACCAGCTTAACAGAAAGCTCATGCTAAGCTTCTCACTCTCAGCAATAAATGAACCCACATTTGTTGGGGGCCTTTTAATCATAGGTTTCCCCATTATTTCAAGTCGTTCCCTCACCTTTCATTCACTAGCTTATTTCCTCAGTCACACACTTCATATATTATACTACTTTATAATGTCACATATATGGACATATTTTAATATGATTGGCACAGATTTGCTCATACTATAAAAGATTCATTTTCAAATTACATTTGATTTGCACATACTGATACTAACTATATATTTATAAAGAAAACAAATTGTAGGTTCTACTCCTACAATAATTTAGGTAACAAAATGTAAGAAAAATAATTTATACTTCCTTAGAGTTTGTTTTATTGGAATTTTTACCTGTGATTGTGTGAATATTATTTATATCACCTGAGAACTTAAAGAAAACCAGACTAGCAAAAGGGTGCTCCACTGCCTTTCAGTCCAGCATAGGTTGAAGTGGAGACAGATAGGAGTGGAACTGACAGAGGAAAATTGTAGTAGTCAGTACAATCTGACTTCTACTGCCTACCTGGACCCCCTCTCCTCCCACCTCTGCAATAACCACTTGCCACAAGTGTCAGCCTCTGTAATTCATACTCAGCAAAACTTTCAGAAAATATTTAACATAAAAGTATCCTTGTGTCAATCCTCTGTTCAAGATTAAATCATTTGCTATTCCCCTAAAGTAATCTCTACAATCCTCCATGTCCTAGACCTGGTCATGTTCTCTCCAATCTCTCCCACCCCTGCTCTCAAAGAACCAAGACGCATAGCTATTCCCTGAACATATCATTCTTTCTCAGGCCTCCGGGTTCTCTCCTCCTTCCCACCTTTAGTCATTCTCCTCCTTAAGTCTCAGTTTAAGCACCACTTTTCTACCTTGATTCCCTTAGGAAAATTTAGCTACTTCTTTCTTTACTCTTCCTGAGTGTTATTCACATATAACTGTGGTAACTACCATGTTTATTTGCCTATGGGTAAGATCATTGAAGCAGGAACCTAATTTGGAAAAAATTTTCTCTTATCACCTAATGCAGTGCCTGGCCTATTATAGGCAACTGGATATTTCCTAAATGTTGAGTAGATGGATCTTCTGAGTTCCCACAATATTTGCAGATTTCATTCTATTAAGTTATAAGACTGTTCTTTTTACACAACTAATTTACAGTATATTTTTGTATATCTTTCTTTTCAACACATTGTGCTTTCTTCATTTAGTCCTCTAGGACAGTCCATCTGTTTGTGCTTAATACCTCCTAATAACAATAAACCATCTTATCCCTTTGATGTGGTAAGACCATTATTTTGCTGAGTCCTATAAATTTGTAACTTTCCTAAGTATCCACAGTATATTTACCGTGAAATTTAGAGGATGATTATACCACAAACTACTTTGGGAATTAACTCCAAAACATAAAATCAGACTGATTCAATAATGAAGATCGTTACTTAATATCAACCAGTTTTAAAAGTCATAAAATTTTTCATTTTCTGAAGCTACCAATATAGATTCCTTTGAGAATAAAGCCCCACCTTGGTCCATTCATCATTTAAGCCTTGCCTTTTGCAACTAAAGTCATGTACTCTGCTATACAAAAGTAGTATTTGTGGCTGCAATCACTATAAAATATAACAAACTCTTATATTTAATGAGCCAAAGCCAAAATTCTCTACGGTGAAATAACCATGCTTCTTATTAACTGGATGCTTTGGATGTAGCCACTAGCTACCTTGGTAAAAAGAAAAAAAAAAAATTCCCACTTGCATGTTTAGCCCCAAATTTGAATGACCTGCACTTCATACTCATTCACAGAGAAGATTGTAGCTATACAGAATGGCATGCTCTTTGTGAATGGGACTGTGCACCTTAGTGGTTTCAAATCCATGGTGGCTTCTTCAGTGGTAAACATTTAGTTTACCCGGGTTCACACCCCTTAACTTTCACTTGGACAAGCCTGAAAGCTCCAAGCAGCAAGAACTGCCAACTGCTGCATAGTTTCTACCCACAACCATCAATCTCTTCCTGGCAATAAAAGCAGACGGAACCTTGGTTTGCCCCAGTGTCACCTGGAAAGATGATGAATCTTTCAATGAATCTGAGCCAAGAATGATGTTCCCCAGCCGATGTAAATCCTGTGTGTAACATTCTACCAGCTGTATAATTTGGGGTGGCAGATTCTCTTCACAAAATGTGGCACATTGCCAGAGCTGGCTAATTAAGCCAGCCGCTTTTAAAAAACTGGTACCAAGCGTCTTACCAATGATTTAAAACACCTTCCCTTTTGGTTTTTTATTTTGTTGGTTAACATTGGTCTCATATGAAATGAAGTCACCAACTCGGGGAGGAGACAACTTTCCTCCTCCCAAATAACATATTACTTGGAGGAGATATTTCATCAAATCTAAAAAAGAAATGATTTAGGCACAAAGTTGATGTCAACATAGATGACATACAAATTTTTGTGGCTTTAAGAAACTACATGCGTTTTTAGCTAAAATAGGCTTAAATGAAGGTAGAAAGAAAAGACAAAGTGGCTATAAATTTATAGCTTTAAATTTTCAAAGAATTATTTTTTCCTTTAGGAAACACAAGTAATAAGAAAGTCTCCAAAAATCATTTGCAATTTACATTTACCTTTTTCCTTTGTTTCTATTTATTTCCTTTGTTTATATATATTTGTTTTTATTTATTTATTTGTTGCTTATTTGGCAAGAAGCGTTTTCAATGAAAACTGCAGCTCACTGTGCACATTATTTTGAGTTAAAGAACTGATTTTTCAAATCTCAGAAGAACTTTGGATAAGATAAATATCACTTAATAGAAACTTTATAACTGACCATGCGAAGAAGAGAACAGTGATTTTCATTGCTGGGTTTATAAATATATGATTTTATTTATCAAGCTGAGATTAATTTAAATATTCATAGGACAGAATGAAAGATAGAAGTTAATTGTCTAAGAAGTAGAGAATAAAAAAAAGAAGTAGAGAATAGTAAATTCTGAAGGTTAACAATGAGGACTAAAAGGACTTCAATTTAATTTGATTTCTAGGTGTATGAGTTTTTGATGAAGGAATCTTTCGAAAGACCTTTCTTTTACTTTCTTCATTCTAATTTAATTTTTTATTATGTTATTGAGGCAATGGTTTACACACTGTATATTTTAGAGGTATAGGTTCACACCCTTACCATGTATGTTTGACCTGCCCTTTGACCCCCTTTTACACCACATCCTGGCCTTACTTAGTAGCTTCAATTCTTCAGTCAGATTTCAAGGGTTTTTTTGTTTTGTTGTTGTCCCTTTTTTTTTTAAAGATTTATTTATTTATGCATACAAGCTGGGGTGTAGGCTAGAGGTGGGAGAGTGAAAGGATTCACCAGAGACAGAGTGGGGAGCAGAACAGGCAGACAGACGGAAATACATTGCTGAGGAGAGCAGTGGGCAAGGCAGGAGAGGTCTACTGCACCATGTGGGAAGCTCCCTGGCTGGGTATCGAACTGGTGCTGCAGTGGCTCTGGATAGCTTCATAGTGCTGAGACCCGTGCTTTTCCTTTGCTTTAGGTCTTACATCCTAGTCTTTAATCCATTTTGGATTAATTTTTGTGTACTTTATAAGACAGTGGTTTATTTTCTTCTTTTGCATGTGACTGTCCAACATCATTTGTTGAATAGGCTCCCTTTTTCCATTATATACTCTTAAATCCATAAATTAACTGTCCATTTAAGTATGGTTTTATTTCTGATATTTCAATTCTATTCCATTGAGCTCTGTGTCTATTTTAGTCCAACACCATATTGTTTTGATCATTATTGCTTTGTAGTATAATTTGAAGTCTGAGAATATGATACCTCCATTCTTCTGCAGTCTTCTTCTTACAGCTTTGATAATTCTGTTATATTAAGGATTTTTCCTAGGGTTTTTGTGTAGACCCATCAATTGAGGTGATTTTCTCTGCCTCCTCATTCTGTTTGATGTTCTGTGATTATTTTCATGGATTAAGCTAGATTGCTTTCATGCCTAGTTTTGTGATGATCTTGCATTAGAATTTCAGGTCACAGGGTGGTGACCTAGGATGTTGATCTTGGATGCTGTGTTTTCTATTGTTGTACTGGTTAAAACATCATTATCAAGCAGGATAACTGGGGTTCAAGAGTGAGCATAGGACCCAGTCTACAGGTTGAGGGCTAGAAATGCAGGGCATGTGGGGGTTGCTATTGTAAATTGCCACAGAAATAAGCCTCCTTTGGTGCTGCAGTCATATGAGCCAATGGAGGGATCTGCAATCACTAGTTCATCAACAGTGGCAGTCTCCCAGAAGCCCCAAAGTGCATCCTAGTTCTGATCTCAGCAAGTTTTTCCTACAGTGACTTTTTCCTGCTCAGGCAGGAGTAAAATAGCCAGGGGGCTGTTGACTGAGACTCAGGCAGGCACCACAGGAAGTTTAAGATTGTGTAATGATTAAGCTGTCCAGATGTCTGCCAAGGCCAAACAGGCACAGGACTACCAATCTAGCTGACAGCAGCCATATGCATGTCAGCTCTATTCCCCCCTACCCTGGCAGTTGATGTTCTTTCTCAGAAGTAGCACTTAAAGACTTACCTTCAGTGCTCTAGGAGCAGAAGGGAGAATCTGGAGTCCAGGTAGGGAAACAGCAAGTGACTTTTAGAATGCCATACTAGCCATCGGTAGTCCCAGTTTGTTAGCCCAACTCCTGCCCAACAGTTTGTGTTCCTTTTTTTTTTTATCTTTTTTTTTAATATATATTTTTATTGTTATTTATGTCTTTTACATTTTGCAGTTTGTGTTCCTTATGACTTGCAACATTCATACAATTACTATGGGCTAGGACGTAAGGGGAAGTCCTAGAAGTCCAGGCAGGAAAGGAGTGAGTATCTCTTCCAGTATCCCAGTATCATTCCAGGTTTGATCATTTTTCATATTTTCCTACCCTTTCCAGTGTGTTCCTGTCTCCCTTCTTGTGGAGAGAGAAATTGTCAAGTCCTCAGTTCTCTTCCAAATGCAGTTGCTCCCTCACTGATAAAGGACCACAGAGTCCGTGGAGGAAGAGAGGACTCCAGACGGCTGTTAGTCCACCATCTTAGATCTCTCCTCTAAGATTTTTATTTTCAACTGTGGCTAATGATCATAATGATCATTTAGGGTGCGCTAAGCACACATAGTAAATCTTCATCTTAAAAGCAACCTGTATTTTGTAAAAAGATGAAATATTTCCATTTGTGACCATGTGGATGGAACTGGAAGGGGTTATGCTAAGCAAAATAAGTCAGAAGGGGAAAAACAATGCTGGATGGTGTTGCTCATATGTGGAATATAGACAAATTAAACAAAGAAACAGAAAAGCAAAACAAATCCTAGAAATCTGACTGTAAAATTGATTCTCTCAGAGGGTGAAGGGGGGTGGGGAGCAAAGAAGAAGTTTTAAAAAACAAACCATACAAACCTACACAAATGCAAACCATGCCACTCTTCCTTGTCTTTTTAGTCAATCTTAATTGAGCCTGAAAGGAAATCAAAGTAGGTGTAAACATAAAAGAGAATTTCCTAAACATTTTTCAGTGGCATTTTTCAAATAGAATATAACAAAAATAATTCAAATATCAAATTATTTCAATAGAGAACTGTTCTCTACAAATAAAATAACACCACCCAAAATAACTGAAGAAAAATGTCTTTGTCACTTTACTTCAAAGACAGCACACCAGACACTAAATAAATTTGAAAATCTATTTGTATTTGAACTTTCAAATTAATTAAATTTACTTTAATCAGGGCTGGTAAGTACACAGCATGAATTTTGTCATGTCTTCCTCCCAAATCGCTAATTGACTGTGACATCTTTTGACTGCTGAGCCTGAATACAGTCCCAGAAACTTCAACATATCACTCAAACCATTTCTACTGATAGTTTAGAGTTCCTATTCACAAAAATATGCTTGGCATTTCTGCTCTCAATTCTTTTAAAATAAAGTGTGATTAATTCTTACATGCTACCACTGTAAAAATAATTCCTTTTTAATAAATACATAATACATAATTCATAAACAATACATAATTCCTTTTTTAAAAGATGGCTAAGAAGCTCCACTAACCACAAAGTTGATCAAACCTTAACAAGAATCAAACAGTGAAGGAAATAAATGACAAGACCAATAATGTTTATTTGACTACATAACAAAAATTCTAAGGCATCTACTCCCAAAACCACTCCCCAGAATGACTGCCTTTGTCTTATCATCCAGCTTCTTCTTTTTCAAAAAACTGAGTTAACATTGGTTTACATGTTGTGTTTTAGAGGAGGTCTCCTTTAAGGTGTTGTTACTAAACCATACCCACTCCAAAGCACCCACAGTCCATCCCAAGCTTAGCTTTATCTGATCCTTTGTTTGGTTTCTCTATATTACTCATGTAAGTGACACCACTTAGTATTTGTCTTTTCCTACTGACTTATTTTGTTTAGCATAATCCCCTGCCCTGTTGCTGTAAATGGCAAGAGTTTATCTTTTTTGATAGCTGAGTACTATTTCATCATGTATATATGTCACATCTTCCTAATTCATTCATCTGTATTTAGGCACTTAGCTTGTTTCCATAGTTTGGCTATTATAAACAGTGCTGTAATGAACATAGAAACACAAGCTTCTCTTCGAATTAGTGTTTTTGTATACTTCAGGTAGATACTCCAGCTTATATTTAAGTCAAACTTTAAAGTTATGAGTACTGATGACTCATTCAAAATAATTAATGGATCTGGAATTTCACTCACAACAGTCTGATAACCAGATAATCTGGAATTATTTACTCCAGGTTAAAAAACACATACTTCTAAATGCTAAATTGATACATTTGATTATTCTAAAAGAGGCCTCATTGACAGAAGCAATTACAAAATATTTGGCAAATACCTCTTGAATTCAAGAATTATTTGATATAAGTAATGAAATCAATATATACCACTTTGTAGTACTGTAAGTCTGAAGACTAGTAGACTACTACTCCATGTTGAGGCAGCAGGAATAAGGTCAGTTGGCAAAGAGTGACAGGCAACAACATTTCTAGGACAGCTTCAAAAAACAAGCCATTCACTTGCTATGATATTTAGGTTGAAGAGTTACTTTGAAATCTTGGTGTTCTAATAAATAAAAATTCAAAGGCAAACTACAAAAGTGAAATATTATTTGCAAGGACTATGTATAAATCTATTAACATACTATTCAGTCATTAGTACAATAATCAAAATATAAATAATCAATAATAACACATAAAGAGCTCTTAAAATTAATGTCAAACGCTCATGCAAAAAAAAAATAGGCAAAGAGCATCTACAGGTGATTCAAAGAAAGTAAACACATTTTTACTCTAACATGCATACATTTAACTTCACACATACATAAAAGCACATTTAGAAAATTAAAAAATTTTATAGCAATTCAATAATAAAATCACTAACAGATATGAAACTAAGAGTTGGTGAGGGTGTGAGAACATGAGCACTTTCATACACAACTCATAAAAGCGTAAATTGATATGAAGTAGTATATAAAATTAACTTTTTCTCTTCTTCTTGCAAAGAGAGTTGACCAATTGTGAAGAGACTTAAAAATAATCATTCATTTGCATCCAATAATCTCAAAGTCTGAGACTTTCTCTTTAAGATATAATTAGAGATGTAACCAGAAATAAAAACAAGGATTTTTATCTAAGGTTTAATAAGAGTATTGGATTTCAAATTCCAAAGTATTGGAAACAACTTAAATGACCAACAATGGGTGGAATTGCTAGACAAATTATAGTTCATTCATTTGATGGGAAATTACACAGAAAATAAGAATTAGACGTAAAACTGCATCGTTAGTATAATGCTAATTTTGTGACTACTGTATACTGCAAACTCTTTGGCAATAATTTATGTTTGGTGAAACTGTATGTTTCTTTAATTTATTTTTGTCCAAGTAGCATAAAGTAAACATGTATTATTGTTGCATTAAAATTTATTTTTTAAATAAGGTATGAAACCATTTGACATAAAGGTACCATATTATGAGAGAAAGGGACACATATAAGAATGAAAGGACTGACAATGTACATTAATAACTGAAACTTGATTCCCAGTAGTAGGTGTTATGTACTAAAAAATGTGCACAGTAATTCCCAGCAATACAAAAGCTGCAAATGACACAGCAGCATTCCCACCATACTCAAGCCAAGACTAGTACAAACACCAGCTGGTCATCTTGGATTACTCTGTGGAGGGTACTCCTTTCCTCCTATCCTCCCCCTTCTGCTTTGCTTCCTTAAAATTTCTTCTTTCCTGAAAGTCTGTCTCGTCCATGAAATCTCTCTTCACTTCTGTATATCACAACCTCTACTCCCCTATAAACCTAGTATATGTAATGTCTATTTCACTCATTTGGCAGTTATAGTACTCTGTGTGGGAGAGATTCTTTTTTACATTCATAGTTTATACCCCAACTGAATCTTTATGTTTATACCAAACTGGATTTTCTACCAGGAAAGGGATAATATTGAAAATAATTTTGTAGCCCTATTCAGTCATTGAAGAGCTAGCTATTTTACACATAATGTGTGGTAGACACTGTTTAGGATACTACGAATATATAGTTGAAATTCAACAAAGAGAGAGAAAAAGATCCCTGGTACAACTTATAATCAGTGATGGACCTAGGTGGTGCCATGTCAAATGAAATGCAAATGCACCATAAATTATGACAATGGTGGTGACAAATATGAAGACAGAAACAATGGTAAAGAACAATATATTAGTTTTCTAGATCTTCCCACACAATACAACTGATAAAGGACTGATAACAAAAATTTACTAGGAACTCACACAACTCAACAAAAACAAAGCCAACAATCCAGTCAAAAAATGGGCAGAAGAGGCTAAAAAGGCACTTCTCCAAAGAAGAAAAGCAAATGGCCAACAGGTACATGAAAAAATGTTCAACATCACTTATAATCAAGGAAACGCAAATCAAAACCACACTGAGATACCACCTCACACCTGTGAGGATGGCACACATTAAAAATACAGGCAACAACAAATGCTGGAAAGGATGTGGAGAAAAAGGAACTCTTCTACACTGCTGGTGGGAAAGCGAACTGGTCCAACCATTATGGAAAGCTGTATGGTGGTTCCTCAAATTGCTAAAAATGGAACTTCCATACGACCCAGCAATACCACTTTTGGGAATCTACCCAAAGGACACAAAAACACTAATTCAAAAGGATACATACACCCGTATGTTCATTGCGGCACTGTTCACAATAGCAAAGGTATGGAAGCAACCCAGATGTCCAAAAATAGATGACTAGATCAAGAAGATGTGGTACATATACACAATGGAATATTATTCAGCATTCAAAGAAGATAAACACATGCAATTTGCAGTGACATGAATGGAATTAGAGGGGATCATACTCAGTGAGTTAAGCCAGAAATAAAGAGAAAAATATCGACAGGTTTCACTTATAACAGAACTATAAGGAAAACAAATAGGAGAGAGACACTCAGCAGGTGGGGAAGGGATGGGGGGAGGGGAAGGTAAGGGCACAAAATGGAGTAGAAAAGAACACAAGGGACCACAGAGATGGATCACGGTGAATTGGTGGTGGGTTACCCAAGGGGAATACAAAACGTAAAAGACATAAATAACAATAAAAAAGAACAATATATTAGTTTTCTATTGCTCCCATGACTATCATATACATAAATAGCTTAAAATAACATTTACTCATTACTTCACAATTTTCTGTGGGTCACAAGCCTGGGTAGTGTGTAGCCCAGTTGAGTCTTCTATTTAGAGGTTCACAAGGATAAAATCAAAGTGTCAGTAGGTTTGTGTTCCTTACTAGAAGCTGTGGGAAAGAATCTGCTTCTGTATTTATTCAGGTTGTTGGCAAAATAAGATTCATTGTGGTTGTAGGACTGGAGTCCCTGTTGCTTGTCAGCTTGTCTTGTCAGCTGGGAGGACTTTACCTCCTAGAGCCATTTTTTTGATTCTCATTCATGGCTCTCAGCACTAACATCTCAGCACTAACGACAGTACATTTTACTTCTTACACTTGGAATCTCTCTCTGATTCTTTTGCTGCATCTGTATTGCCTCCAGGAGGGGAAAAAAAAAACAAAACTCTGTTTTGAGAATAAATGGGGTTAGATTGGGCTTTCCTAAATGATCCTATTTTAAGGTACATAGCTAAATCTGAAGTCTCTTTTGCCATGTAAAAAGACATACTCACTGGCACTTGGGATTAGATTGTAGACATCTTGGGAGGTTATTCTGCTACCACAAATAGTAATAACAAATAGGAGCAGTTTGTAATACTCCAGCCTGAAGGTACATATAATTCAACTCAAGAAATTTAATTGGATTCCATGAAGCCCAATGTTTTTTTGTCTTGTGAGAATTATTTCTACTATTTCTACTAATTTTCTGATAACCAGATCTTAAACACTTTGATAATCTTTTGCTTATTACTCTTTTTAAATTAATACAAACCATTTTCAGCCATAGTTGAGTTTTCTCCTCATTACTCAAGTTCCATTTTTTTGGTTCACATAAATTATTCTCATCTTTGTCCTAACATCAGTAGATGTTGAGAAACCCTAGGAACTAGAGAATTTTGTTTTCTACTGGTGGAGGGGAAGAGAAAGCCAAGCTACGTATTACCTCGTAACACTCTAACTTACACAGCTTCTCCACAGAACAAGATCAGATCCTGCAGTAAATAGAAAGAGCACCTGGGAGGTGGAAACATTAGAAAGAAAGCTGTCTGGCCTCTTTTGGGATGGAAAGAACAGAGTAGTCAAGGTCTAATACTGTGGCACCACAAACAAGACTTTCAAGAGATTGTGGAGGGGACAATGCCAAATTCATATGACAGACAGCTCTTTTAGGTTTGTACAGTGCCTCTTATTCATATGAGGAGGCAAAAGGAAATGCTTTCAACCCAGATCCCAGACACAGAAAGGAGCCTAGGTTTACACCCCACCCTGCCAAGGACAGAGTGCCACTCACACTTCATCTTTGCCCATGAGGTGAACCAGCTGCCTTTCAAAAGTGACATCACATCTTACAGGCACAGCAAATTAACTGTGGGAGTTTTTTCTTAGCATGAAATGTATTCAAATTCCATTTCACTGCAATGTCCAAGCTCTGGTGTCATTTGGGGAAAAAAAAACTCAATAAAAGAATTTATGTAGTTAATATTAGATTTTGGGGGTGCAATCAAATTGGAAAATTCAGGCAAAGGTGCCTTGTAAATTGTGAAGCAAAAAGATTTTTTTTTAAAACTGGTTGCAATTACCAGTCTTAATTCCAACTCCTTTTATCTCACCAACGAGAAAAGTGACTTCAGATAGCTTAACTTTCTCAATATCATGATATCCTCTTGTTCCAAGAACTTTCAAGGGCTGTCCATTGCCCACCAGGAGAAGTTTAAATCTCATCCTTTCATTCAAGGCCTTTCTCATCCTAATACATATTATCTTTCAACAATTACTGAATAATTACTAAAGTCAACAGTTTTAGACACTAGATATAAGCAGTTTTTCTTAAAAGATTTTATAATCTTTTTATTTTCCACATAAATAATAACATAATTAAACTCATCTATTAGAGTCTATGTTGTATTCTACTCTGCCTATTCAAACTTACCCTTGATTTTCAGCCATGATTTTATATTAGTGACGGTCCGAGTATTGCTAAAAATCCTACAAAGCACAGGACAGCCCCCTACATCAAGATTTCTCCAGCCCAAAATGTCAATAATGTGGAGGTTGAGGCACCCTGTAGACAGGAAATATACTCTTTCCTTTAACTCCTATAACACTGAACGTGTAAATGATCTTTGACATTCACCATGTATTCAGTATATATCTTTCTTTTGGCTAAATTGACTGTCTTCATGTATTCTTTTCCTAAATGGTTTGGAAATTTGTAAAAGGGAGGAACAATTTTACACTGCTCAGCATCTCCTTCAATGTTTGATTCTATGCCTATAGTAAGCAGTGAAAAAAAATCTCTAGCAATAACAGCAACAAAATGTTTTTATTATTCAGAACAAATGAATGTTCCAGGTTTACTTTTATCACTGCCATAGTCCACCAGTTCCGATATCATCAAAGCTCCCTCATTTCTATGTTGTGTCCTCAAACCCCTCACTTTCATCAAAACAGGAAGTTCCATATTAAAAAAAAATACCTGAATCCCAAATTGGTCAGATGAGTCCAGCTGAAGGTGAAAAAGCAGGGTGTCAAGTCAGCACAAAGACATTGTAGCTAAACCTACAACATTTGACCATATCATTTGAGACCATCTACATTTGACCATCTCCCCATGCGTATACCAAAACACAGCAATCTGCTTTCTGTATATAACTTCACAAGAGCTCAGAATAGAAAGGGGAACAGTCAGGTAGCTGTGGCAGCCCTTCCACAGTTGGTTATGGACAACACAGGATAAGATATCCTAAAAATGGGGCTTCCCTGGTGGCACAGGGATTAAAGTCTCAGCACTATCAAGCTATCACTGCAGCATGAGTTGGATGCCTGGCCAGGGAGCTAACCCACATGGAGCAGTAGACCTCTCCTGTCTCGCTCGCTGCTTCCCTCAGCAATGTGTTCCAGTAGATCCAATTGTTCTGCTCCCCACTCTGTCTCCGGTGAATCCTCTCACCTCTGTCTACAGGGTAGGCATACAAAACCTGTTTATGTGCATAAATAAGTAAAAATAAATCTTTAAAATATATATCCTAAAAACATGAGAGGATTAAAAACTCTAAATGTCTTCAGCACTAAAAAGATTATGTTTTATCTTACTCCAATATGGAATTCAAAATAAGTTCAACGAGTTGTAACTTCCTACATAGTTTCTACTACTACACTGGTGCTTTTTAAAAATACCTGTCAAACAAAACCTCTCCCCTCCTCTCTCTCAACCATTCTGTTTTATCAATGCCCTCAAGATGTTTAGTCTTTCATAGGAAATCAGCAGTGGCCTAAAAATTGGTCATCATGCAACAACTTATTTTAACAATATTGGAAAATATTCTCTTTTAGGAGCAGATATTTCTAGGAATGCAAAATTAACGAAATAGAAATAATTCCAGAACTCTAATCTAATGGACGTCTAACCTGTCCCTGTAATCAACCCAGAAAACTCCAGGGAGAATAGAATACATCTTCATTATAATCTTTACATAGAACAGTGGTTTTCAATGGGGTAGAGGAGAAAGTAATTTTGGTCCCAAGATTAGGTTGTCAGATTCAGCCAATACAAATACAGGAGGCTGTGTTAAATCTGAATTTTTTTTTAAGATTTATTTATTTATACACACAAGCTGGGGTACAGGCCAGAGGCGTGGGGCAGCGAGAGGGTTCACCAGAGACAGAGTGGGGAGCAGAACGGGCAGATCAGAAATACACTGCTGAGGGGAGTAGCGGGAGAGGCAGGAAAGGTCTGCCACGCCATGTGGGAATCTCCCCGGCTGGGCGTCAAACTCGCGTCTCCGCTGCTGACAGCTCCACAGCGCAGCGCTCAACCGCTGCGCCACCAGGGAGGCCTAAATCTGAATTTTTAATAAAGGACAAATGATTTTTAATATAAATATGACCCATTCAAAATTTCAGACATACTTATATATTAAAAAAACTTGTTTATTCTTTATCTGATAGTCAAATTTTACCAAGACTGCTGTATTTTAACCAGCAACCTATCCCTCAGAGACATGTTGGTAATGTCTAGAAACATGTTTGGGAGACAGGGGCTCTGAACTAAGGACAAGGCCAGGAATGCAGCTGAATATTTTACAGGGCATAGGACAACCAAACACATCATAGAATTATCAAGCCCCAGATGTCAGTAATGTTGAAGGTGAAAATTTCTGATCTAGGATGATCTTTGAGAACACAAAATCAATCCTTTCTTCTTTTAATCAGAGAGGCACAGAAGGCCTGGAGGAGTTAAAGTGGCTTGTTTTAAGCCTCACAGCTAATTACTTTCAAAGTTGGTCAGCTTGGAGGCAAACCCAGAAAACATTTCTGTGTGGCCAGGAAATGTTACCTACTAAAGCAGATACACTTAAACTATCCAAGAGTGTATTCCCTCAGACTTCTCCAAGAGAGAACATCAATCAACCCCTTGGGTGGTCTCTAGCTGGGAGAAAGAAGGGGTATAGGGCTTCCGACAAAATTTTTGTTCAAATATTTTTCCAAATCTTTTCCCCAACCTTAATTTTATTTATGGGAAAGGAAGGCAAGACTGAAAAGCTCGCTTGGAATAAGATCTGATTATGTCTTCTCCTCCCTAGTCCCACTTTTTCTTTGACCTACAAAGCTACATTGTTAGAATCTTTGAGAGAGCTTACTTTTCTTAGTTAAGAATCTCCCTGCTCCTGAATGTGGGAAAATTGTTTACATAGAAACCAACCCCAAAAAGTTATTAAGTATTACAAAAGGAAAATGAAGGCATTGATGAAAACTTCTAGAGATTATTTGGGGGATGGCCAAATGTCAGAGGCCTGTGAAATAACACTGGAGAGCGGTGTACTGAAAATGTATTCATACGTCAATTCTTGCCACATACGGTTTGCTTGGAGGCCCCAAAGCAAGCAACATGGCTCATCTAAGTAAAGAGCTAGCCAAGATAATCTAATGACCTAAGAATCTAATTACACTATACACTGTCTCTGATCCTGCTTGGCTTTATTTTAACAGACCGATTTTTATTGCTTCTCTTTTGTGAGTGTCTAAAATGACTCCCTGTTGCTGCTTACTGAAAATTTCTCTTAAGTTATGAGTTGAGGTTTTATAAATGTAGTTTTTAAAATATTCATTCAACATGCTATTAATTATTAGTATGAATTTTTGGCAGCACTGGACTAGAGAAGCATAATTGCTGCAACCACATTATCTAGCTCAGGAAATACACTTCCTACTAAGATAATTTTTGTATGAAACAAAAAATGAATTTAGGAAAGGCATATCCTATTGGAGACATTGGTACAAGTTTCTCACTTCTTTCCCAGTCCCTTCAGCCCCATCATTCAGTCATTGCAGTACTTTCAAAAGAATTACAACTTTGTCATTAATGTTGCCCAAATCAGGCCTGGTACACCTAAACTTTGAACCAATTGCTCCTCTTAGAAAATCCATCCTGTCATTATTATTCTTTATGGATACATGCTTTCCAATTATTTTTTGTTGATCCACTGACTTAACAAGAAAGCATTTCCACTGCAGACTCCCAATAGCTTCTCAATAGATAGTAGTTCCTATTTCAATATAAAGGCCTCCCACACACTTTGCATTCCCAAGAGAATAGGAGATAATTTTCAAAATCCTCAAAGCATTTATCTATTTCGTAGAGGCCAACTATCCCAAATATTTACATTCATCACTGCAAGTAAGTTAAGTAATTATAAGCTATTCCAATCACAAATTATTTTGAGAAAGCAAATGCAACTTACTCCTGGTTCTAATTTTTTATCTTATTTGGGGAAACACTTGGACATCACACAACCGACAGAGATGGTGATGTCTTGTAATTGAGAGCCTCCAGAGTTTCCTCTGTCATTGCTCTTGACCTAAATAAAAGTAATAGAAAATCTCCCCAGTCAAGTAAGTTAAAAGCACGTCTTAGTGTTCTTTGGTTAGAACCACAATATTTACTGCAGTCTCCACCACTACAAACTTCCTCAAGAAGTTTAAGGAACCATCAAGTTAACTAGAACTATTGAGATGTCTTTGGTATATCTTAGCAATAATTAATCTGAAATGGATGATTAAAGGGATGGAGACAGTCTCCCCAGAATTTAGCACCCTTTGGATAAAGTCATCTTTCTACCATTTTAAAGACACTCAACTCTTATATACTTTTTGATGTGGAAGAGCATTTAATGTACATTTATGCATTTAAATATTAATAGTTGATATTAATATCAAATAAATTTAATATTGTTTGGGGGAAAAAATCTATGATGTCCAAAAGCAAACAGCTGAATTTTATCAAGGAATATGTTAGACAGTAAGTCATTTCTGTAGTTGAGAATTCATTGCCAGTAAATTATTTTACAAAGTAAATAGCTTAGAATTTCAGTTATTTTAGGGGGAAATAATTATCAGAATTACTGATAATGGTTTTCACTCCCCCATGAGGCTTGATTTAATACCCAGATGAAAAATTTCCCTTTTGGAAGTGGGAATTCATCCCCTAATTCTGAAATTCTTTTGCAAATCTCATTTAAAAATTATTTGTTTTTACACATCTCATCTCAAGATATACAGGCAATATAGACAAAAGACACTATAAAAAGATACAATAAAAACCTGAGTTTTTCTGGGTGCTACAAAAAAAAGCTGTTGAATATAATGCTAGTTAGGTTTTATTCCAGCTTTGGTGAACATGATTTGTTTACAAAAGAGATAAATCATGCTGATAAAAATAGAAATGGCCCGAGCAAGCTGATTTATGAAGAAATATTTAGTACTTTCAAATTTTTCTGTGGTCAAGATGTTGTAGATGATTCAAGTAGGGTTTACTAAAACTACCTTTCCCATCTGATCTTTCAGTTTGGTGCCGACATCTCATCAAATCAAAACCCATGAAATCAAGTTATTCCAACTCTTTAAAAAATCTGGACTGTAGAGAACTTCGGCCCACAAAACAATGCCTACATTCTAGGCATTGCTCTAAGCTTAATCATCTTACATAATCATCAGAACTACCTTAGAAAGTGGTATCATTGTCGTTCTCATTATCCAGATCTGAGGCACACGGTAGTTAAGAAATGTATGTAACATTTCTCTACTAAAATTTGAGCCCAGATAGTTGGACTCCAGAGTCCATTCTTTTACTGCTTCTCTTGATACCACAGAAAAACATTTATTTCTCCTTTGCTCAAAATTACATTTACAAATATATTTTTAAATGGGATAATAGGGTTTTTTACTCAACATAACATTATGAATGTTTTTCAAAGCCATCAATAGAGCAAAGAGAAAAACTAAGCCTATTGTTCTCAAAGCACAGAAACAATTGAGATGTTTCCTGACATAATTTTCCCTAGGAAACTTGCAATTTGAGACACAGATAGGGGAATCATGCCTGGACTAAAATTTCAACCCTAGGTCCTAAGGACATAAAGCAATTATTTAATTTGCTGGGCCCCTTTTCTACACTAATTTTCTAAACGAGTGTGTTAAACTAGGCAATCTCCAGATTCCATGTTTGCACACACATACTGAAAAACATTCAAAAATTCTTGCTGAGTGCCACTTTCATGAGAGTAAAATGTGTGCATGTGAGATACATGCTCAGTAGAGAGAAGAGAGCCTATGAGAGATGAGGTGGGGCAACAGAATTATTTTCTCAAAGGCACCTACAAGAACTTTCAAGTGAGGATCGCAGCACATACAAAGGCATGAGCAGTCCCTGAGACAGTCAAATGTAGGTGTCCTTACTCCAAGTGCCCTTTCCAGCAGAGCATCTTTACCGCAGCTGACTACCGTCAGTCACCTGGTTAATATCCATATCTGCGATAACCTCTCTTACTGGTTCTCTTCCTCCCTTTACCAACTATGAAGCCCACATGAATCTGCCCATTCTGAATGTCTCATATCTTTAAGGGCTGGTTCCAGATATGTTCCAATCGGAGGTGATATTTAAAATTTTTAAAGACCAGGGCCTCCCTGGTGGCGCAGCGGTTAAGCACTGAGCTGTGGAGCTGTCGGCAGCAGCAATGCGAGTTCGACGCCCGGCCAGGGAGAATCCCACATGGTGCGGCAGACCTCTCCTGCCTCACCCACTGCTCCCCTCAGCAGTGTATTTCTGATCTGCCTGTTCTGCTCCCTGCTCTGTCTCTGGTGAACCCTCTCGCCGCCCCCACACCTCTGGTCTGTACCCCAGCTTGTATGTGTAAATAAATAAATCTTTAAAAAAAAAATTTTTAAAGACCAATCACCATTGATGCCAGTAGAGATGTTGAAGTGATGTTCAACCCCTTCTGGCATTAAGTCTGAACCTTTCATTTTTGAATTGTGGGGAGGCATATCCCAGGGAGGAGCTCATAGCAAAAAATGGCAAGGTCACACTGGTCTAACAGAAGGCACACTGACTCAATAAAAATAGGTAATGGGTGTAATCAGATTGTCCATCCTGGCATGTACCAACTTAACATAAATCCTGCCATCAACAAAAATACTACAATTGAAAATAAGATAAAATGTTTACTGATAAATCACACATACATATGTGTATGTACATGTACGTACACATATCAATAGAGAAGCTTTGCTTCAAAAACACCTTTCCCTCCCTCACTCTAAACTCTAATAAATTCTCTCTCAAACTAGAAACAAGACTACGGCACAGACTGTCACCCTAAGGCTTTCTGGATTGCAGAGATGGTTCAGTTCATAAAGTTGCCTCCATCCCTTCACTTATTTTCACCTTGTTAGGCACCATTCAGCATCTCCTTAGCTCCAGTACTTCCACAGGGATCACAGCAGCCCAAGAACAGTTTAGATGGACCTGGGGATTAAAGACAATGGCTCCTCAGACGTGTTTATCTCTCATTGCCACTACTTCCTCTATGTGTGAGAATTTACAGTAGCAAAAAGAATTTAAATGTTCATTTTATAGGTGGGAAATGTTAAGTTGAAATATTTGGTTCTTTAAAAAAATTTAAAAAAAAACAAGAATAATTACATCCTTAAAAAGAAAAGAAAGAAAGATTTGGTTCTTGGTAGCGAGCAAGCAAATGAGATCCATGAGAAAAGAACATGCCTGAGAGCAAAGGTCCTTAAGACCCGTGTCTGCATTTAGTACCAAGTCCTAGGGCATGGATTGCTGTTCTCAGTGCACAATTCAAGCTCACTATTGCTCTCTCTGTATGTCCCATAATTCCCGTCTCCCATTATAATCCCACAGAAAAAAAGGAATTTAATTTATTCATCTTAACCACTTCTCAGCACTTGCCATTCAGTATACAAAATCAGCAACAAATCTCTGAATTATCTTGTTCTATTATAACCTAATTTGTGGGAGAGGTGAGAGAGGGGTGACTCCATAGAGAAAGAAAAATAGTAAGCTAATCACACTCATGTATAAACATACCTAATCTTTTTTTTAACATAAATATACAGTTTGGGGATTGCTCAGTTAAGAGAGCAATTGAAAATAGACTGGATGAGAGTTTCCTATGTTAACTCGCATGATTCACTGAGGCTTCTAAAGCTTAAACAGCTTTCAGGGTATCAAAACAAAGGACCATGTGCATAACCAGGACCACTACCATATATTTGACTTGAAAAACAGCCAAAGATAAGAGTCTTAACTAAAGAAAAACATTAGTAAAACGTTATGCAAACAATATACTTAAACCCAGAATAAATTAATGTTTTTTATCTTAGTTTATTCATATTAATTTATTTATATTCATAACCCAAACTTAGATTTGGTAAACTTTTCTGTATCATTTTATTTTCTTATCCAGGGATGTTTGCAAATGGTCAAGTACTGAAAGAAAGTGTTAATTGAGTTATTCGCATTAGGACTGCTGAGTGTTCATTTAACATAGGTTAAAAGCAAGGAGAGAAAGGAGGGCACAGCTGAAAAAATTTCTATGCTTCTGTGACTTTTTGTAAATCCACATTTTATGAAATAAAACCATGGAAATGTATCATGATGTCTGAATATTTAAAAGGAAATATAATGCTTCACAGAAGTCATTCTGGCATAGATATTTGGACTGTTCCATGTCTGCCGTTGAGAATACAAGACATCAGATCCTTGATGTCATCTTTTTAAGATTATAAAGCTCTATGATTTCAATTAACTTGATTTTTAGAACTTAGGCCTAATGCTTAAATAATTGCATTCAATTATTTCATAAGATTTTTTTAAACAGTAAGAATTTCTTTCATATAACTTAAAAAAGAAATTATACTACATAAATAACTAAAATATATTTAAAGTAGAGATGTTTGGGATTAACCATTAAAGGATACGAGAGGAGTAGGAGGGAAAAAATACTAGCACATGTTCTAACATGGCATTGATATTAACAAATAACCCTAAAGTGCTTTCTGCAAAAATCACAGAAAAACTCTACACACTAAACATCCATGCCTGCCAGGAAACATTTTCTTTTTCAAAGCCAAAATTAATGCCTGAACATTTTCTGAATTTTGCAAAGCAAAATTTATGGACAGATTTTTCTCCTAGCTAAGAACAAAATAACATTTTTATTTATTTTTTTGTTTTACTTTAATTTTTTTTAATTATATATACATATTTTAATTTATATCTTTTATGTAATTATGAATCTTGTGCTCTTCTCTCCCCTGTTTTGATTCTTTTTTGTCCCCCTCCCTCATAGAAGTCTCTGGTTTATGGTTGCCTGCTGGGTTTTTATGTTTTGTGTTTTTAAAAAAAATAATGACATTTTTATACCACCTCACAGTCAGTCAAGTCACACCTTCTGATATACAAAAACTTAGAGTTCATTAATGGAGAATACATTTTCTTATCTATCAAAACACTACTTCCATCCCAGATTGTTCTTTCAAATCTGTACTACTAATCTTAACAGCTACACCAAATGTCTTAAACTCAATTCCTGCTCTTCCCTTGAACTGCTCCTCCTCAGACTTTCCTATGTGTTAGGCAACTCCGTCTATGTACTCGCTAGACTCAAGACTGAAATCACACTTGACCTCTCCTTTTCTCAATGTTCCCATTCAATACACCCAGAAATCTTACAGTAGTAATTACAAAGTATATAGGATCTGATTAGTTCTCATCACTACCATTGCTACTACTCTAGACTCAGTCACCACCACCGTCAACCTCAATGTTGCAACAACCTCCACCTAGTTTTCTTACTTCTGTCCTTGTCCCATTACAATGTCTTCTTTTTTTTTTTTTTTAAGATTTATTTATGCATACAAGCTGAGGTACAGGCCAGAGGTGTGGGGTGGCGAGAGGATTCACCAGAGACAGAGTGGGGAGCAGAACAGGCAGATCAGAAATACACTGCTGAGGGGAGCAGCGGGCGAGGCAGGAGAGGTCTGCCACACCATGTGGGATTCTCCCCGGCCGGGCGTCGAACTCGCGTCGCCGCTGCCGGCAGCTCCACAGCGCAGCGCTTAACCGCTGCACCACCAGGGAGGCCCCTACAATGTCTTCTTAACACAGAAGTTTGACTGAGTCTTTTAAGACTAAAGTCAGATGGTGTTCCTTCTTTGCTCCAAACTCTCAGAGTAAAAGTTAAAATTCTTATAATTGCTTACAAGACCCTACCTACTTGATTTGTCTGTTACCTCTCAAATCTCTTCTCCAACTACCCTCCTGCACATTCTGCTCCAGCCACACATCTTGCTATTCCTTTAACATGACACACATGACTTAAGCCTGTGCCCTGGCTGTTCTCTCCGACTGGAATGTTCTTTGCCCAGATGGCTTACTATCCAGCCTTCTCAAATCTTAATTCAAATGTCACCTTCTCAGAATAGGGTACATGTATCCTGACTTTCCTATTTGAAATTTTAATCTTTATTTCCTAACCACACCCAGCACTTCTGATTCCTCTAGCCCTGTTTTATTTTTTATAACATTTATCACTTTAAAACTTGTGATATGATTTTCTTATTTATTGTGCTTATTATGTACAATATGCCCCAATTCTTGGCATGTAAGTTCACAAGAGAATTTATCTTTGTCTTTTTTTTTGTTCATTCACATATCCCAAGCACCTGAAACAGTACCTGGCACATGATAGGCACTGGATAAATATTTGTTGAAATAATTAATAGATGCATGGATTCATTGCTTTATCAAATAGTGGAAATTCATTGCTAGTCTTCATTTACGTATCAATTCATATATCCATTCTTCAAAAATTTTATCAATTACTGAGTACCTATTCTGTATTCCAGATGTATCCATACTCAGTTTTCCCATTAGACAATCTGATAATGAAAGTTGGGATCACATTTGATGTACTAACATACAAATATTAAGTTGTTGGGATGGAAAAGATATAAAATTAAGATTTTATCTAGTGCACCTCCCTGGTGGTGCAGCAGTTAAGCACTATGCTGTGGAGTTGTCAGCAGCAGAGATGCGAGTTCGACGTCCGGACAGGGGAGATTCCCACAGGAGGGGCAGATCTCTCCTGCCTCGCCGCTGCTCCCCTCAGCAGTATATTTCTGTCTAATTGCCGGTTCTCCTCCCCACTCTGTCTCTGGTAAACCCTGTCGCCACCCCACGCCTCTGGCCTGTACCCCAGCTTGTATGCATAAATAAATAAATCTTAAAAAAAAAGATTTTATTAGTTATCATTATTGAATAGTTTTTTTCATGATGACAGAAATGGTTTGTGCTGTCCAGTACAGTAACTACTAGCCACATGGTGAACTGAACATTTACAATGCAACCAGTATGATTACACTGGTCAACAGTGAGATCTTTACTGACTTACAAAGGCCCTAATCTGTAGTATCTTGGTGTGCTGAACATGAATATAACCCTGAAAATTTTTTATTAGCTCTCGTTTTGAAGATATTTCATATAATTCATTTTATATGTTTCACCATGTAAATTTATCCAGTAGGACTGCAACAACATCCTAAATCAGCCTAGAATGATGCACTATTGCATCGCATTGCGTAATACCATCATGCACACATCATCAGAGTTGACTGCATCTTCTTCTGATGCAATGCAATACTACTGCCAGGTGGCTGCTGAAGTAAGCTGACGTCAGCAGTGCACTCTATCAAGCCCTGTCGGAAAGGTTGAGCATTAAAGTATTTCAGACTTTGTGAGAGACAGTTGAAGCTACTGTTCCATAGAACTGCTATTTTATCCATTTAAGCACAATATGGAACGGTAATGCCTTGAAAGTGCATTAATAGTATGGACAATTTCTGCTCTATTTGTGGGGAAGTGACATTTTTTTTTTTTTTGGAAGTGACATTTGCCAACTAGAAGAAAAGTATCCCTTCTCAAGTGAAGAAGGCTTATCATCTTTATTTCAGATGCAAAGTTGGTGACCAAGACAAGCCTTGGGCTCCGCATAGATGCTGTGCTACATGTACAACACAGCTTTCACAGTGGTTAAATGGCAAAAGACCCTCAGTGCCGTTTGCAGTCCCCATGGTGTGAAGAGAGCAAAGCAACCACAGAAAAGACTGCCCCTTCTGCTTGGTTTCTCCTCTTTCCGGTGGTATCACAAAGCAAAGGAAGTCAAGAATAGTCTACCCAAACATTGCGTCTGCATTGAGACCAGTTCCACATGGTAAGGGACTTCCAATTCCAGAACCTCCAGCAGAATATTCTCTTGATTAATCGATGAGGACAAGGGTGAGCTGACCTGTTCTTCTCCTATTCCATCAGCATGCAGTGATCCAGATTTTCACTGTGGTGCATCATTAACCCCACACAGATGAACATAGGAAGAACTAAATGACCTGGTTCGTGATTTGGACTGATCCAAGAACAAGGCAGAATTGCTAGGATCAAGACTCCAACAATGGAATCTTCTAGAAGAAGATGTCACAATTCCTTCCTATCAAAAACGCCACCAGCCCTTGGAGCCTTTCTTCAGAAAGGAAAGTACTCTGGTATTCTGTTCCAATATGGAGGGCCTCATGAATGCCTTAGAAATCACTCATGACCCACAAGAATGGACACTACTTCTAGACTCTTCAAAACTGAGTCTTAAGGCTGTGCTTTTGCACAATGGAAACCATCTTCCATCTATTCTATTCCTGAACAGCTGTACAAGAGACAAGCAAAGAAATCTAAGAAGTAGTCTATGACTTGATTTTTTTACAGGTATTAACTGTAGGCCTATTACTATTGGAATGCATTTCATGTTGTAAACATCAATTTATTGCAGATTACAAAAAAAAACTGGAGCCAAAATTAGAATTTGACTGTCATATTCGTGTTGAACTCATAGAAATGGATAGGACATGATCAATTTTATTTCAGTAACATGACTTTCGTAAAAATTTGTTGATCAGTGTTATAGAACTGAAGTTCATGTTAACTGATTTACACTTTAATTGTCACAGGTGATTCTAGTTCATCTCTCTGCCTAAACCTAGGACTATAGGATACCTACGCTATCTCTAAGATACCCAAGGTACGCTGTTAACTATACATTTTTCCTCAGAAAAGATGATTAACAGTTAGCTGCCATCTCTTGTTACCTATCCTTTCTGTGAATCATGAATATGTCTTCTTTCACAATTATTATTTTTTGTTTGTTTGTTTGTTTTTTAAAGCTTCATTTATTTATGCACACAAGAACCGGGGTGTAGTCCAGAGTTGTGTGGGATGAGAGGATTCACCAGAGATAGAGTGGGGAGCAGAACAGACAGATCTACTGAAATACACTCCTGAGGGGAGCAGTGGGTGAGGCAGGTGAGGTCTGTTGCACCACGTGGGTCAGCTCCCTGGCAGGGTTCGAACTCGTGCTGCAGTGGCTACGGATAGCTTCATAGTGCTGAGACTTAACCCCTTGTGCCACCAGGGAGGCCCCACGATTACTTTTTTTTTTTCTTGCCAGCCTAAGGTAAAACTTTTATATCACATCTACTGATTTATAAAATATGAAAACTTTAAAAATTTATTCTCTGAAAATTTACCATACTTCACAACTTGCATAATATAATTTCTTTTACTTTAAATTTTTATCTTATAGCTTTATTGAGACACTATAATTGATATACAATAAGCTATTCCAAGTGAATAATTTGATTAGTTTTAACATAAGCATATACCATGCAACCATCACCATTCATGATGCAACTCAGTACTAAAAAGACCAGAACCACTACTCACCCAGAGGACAGCATTGTGTAAGTTAAGATAAAGGGTGCTTTCATCCAACAAAAGCGTTCCATTGCCAGGACACACAATATAGTGAAAAACAGTGAATTCAGCTTCAGCTCTCATCTACTCCACAGCTAGTGCTTTCATACGGTGTATGACATACACGACCAAAAAAGGCAGTCTGCAAAACTGGTCTGATAAACTCATTTAAAAAATTTCCCTCTCATGTTTTCAAGATCATACTCTGGCTTCCATTTTAAGGTGGTGAGTGGAACAAACTATAGCCTTCTCTTCCCACAACAAATCTTTAACATTTTAGAAAGAACTTTTTTAATCCATATCACAGGGATATATTATTGACCTTGGAGGACAATGAACTTTGAGAAAACACTGGAAGACAGAAAGGAGATGAAACTAAAACGATTTAAAACTACAATCCAGGCCTCCCTGTTGGTGCAAGGGGTTAAGTCTCAGCACTGTGAAGCTATCTGCAGCCATGGCAGCACGAGTTTGATCCCTGTCCAGGGAGTTTCCCACATGGCACAGCAGACCTCTCCTGCCTCTCCTGCTGCTCCCCTCAGCCACATATTTCAATCTGCCTGTTCTACTCCCCATTCTGTCTCTGGTGACATCCTTTCATCCTCCCCCAACCCCCTACATACCTCAAGCCTAATCCAACTCTTGTATGCATAAATAAATAACTTAAAAAAAACTACAACCCAAAACAAGAATAGAAGAGTGCTACCCAAAATGTAGGGAATAGTTACCAAGGACCAGAGGGAGGTCAAGGACAACAATTTGATTACTAGAGAACATCAGCAGGATAAGTTAAGAAGATTGTACTATACACATTCCCTCTACCAACTGAGGCCACCCTTTGAGTCAAAGAGCAGAAATAATGTTAGTTGCCTCCATGGAAGCAATGAATATAGGAACTAAAGTCAAAGAAATAAAGTACCATCCTGGATACCCTGGTGCCGTAGCTACCCAAAGCAATGAGACTGACCCTCACCCACCAGGAGCTAGCCTCTGAGTCATACTGCCTAATGTCATCCCTATTCTTCCCACATGTTCTTGAAAATAGGCTGAACTACAGGTTCCAGCAGCAAATTCTGTCCATCAATAAACTGCTGTAGGAACACATACAACAGACATACTCAGAAGAAGTTTTCACTTCAACACAAATACTGTTAGGAATCATTAAGCATTTGAGGAAGACCACTATCACTAAAATCAAATAGAACAGAGTTCTTGGTTTTAAAAACCAAGTAAAGAAATTGTACCAGAATTAACAAAAGTCAGAACAGAACTTTAGAATAAGTATAATTCAAATCCACAGAGACATTTCAGAGAATATTAAATCTATAGCAAATGACCAATTGAAAAGCACAGCTATTAAAACTGTGATCAATGAAATAGAATACTCAATGAATGGGTGAAATAACAGAATGGACACAAAGAACAAATTGCAGAACTAGAATGTTAAGCCAAAAAATTCTTCTAGAATGCAATAAAAAATTATGAAAGTCAATAAAGTATAAAATAATAGTTAGGAATCAAATAAAATAACCAAAATGTTCAATCATTCATCTAATTGAAGTTACTCAAAGAGGTATTAAGAGTAATGAAGAAAATATATACCCAAGCCACGATTTAAAGACTAACCATGAGTAATACAAAACTTTTAAATACACACCTAGTCATTATATTACCATTTCAGAAGACCAAGAATAAGGGAAACAAATCCTAAAATCTTTGGGAAAGGAAAAACGATAGTCTACAGAGAGTCTCCTAAAACACGAATAAAATAAAAGGAGCAAGGGAAAAATGTTCAACTCATAATTTTATATTCATTTTATATAATTTAAGAATGAAGAAGAAATAAGAAGAAACCGGTGACTTTACCATCTGTAACATCCTTTTGAGATAATAATGCAACCCAAAATAAAAATACAGTAATTAGGAAATTTTGAGAAGTATTAGTGAACAAGTAAATCCATTAAGCAACATTGTTAATCCTTGTTGATTAAATTGATTTTTAAAGGAATGATAATTTTAAAATAGCAATGCAGCAATGGACTATGGTGGAGGATTATTGGGACTTTGGTTACGGGCAACATACATTTGTTTTGGTGTCATAACGTGTATTTATTGAGGTGTGGACCTATACCATTAAACCATATGCAGTATGGTAAACCAATGCTATATCAATAAACATAAAAAAACAACATAGAACTAAAAGTCCAAAGAATGTCACCATAGGGACAAATGTTAATGAAAGGAAAAGGGAACTGAAAAAATGAACAGTAATTACTATAAACACAAAAATGATTTTTAATTTTATAACACTCAAATGTGAATTTAGTATGATATTCTTTCTCAACACAGTTCAATATTCAGTGGAAGAAAATTCTGTTATTTAAGGATTATCTGTTAATTTAAAATTTTTGATTCCTACATTGACTGTTATATGATAGGGTATTATTAAAGGAAGAACTGGATTTGACTTTCAGTGCGAAATTGAAACTCTCAAGGCCAAATATACAAATATTTATTTTTTGATAATCACAAATAAACTATGATTAAAAACAGAACCTGATAATTTAAGGAAAATTAACTCATGAAAATGAGGAAAATGAATGATTCCTGAATATACCCATTTTTCTTTCTCTTTCCTTACTAAACTACACTGGTGTTTAGCTATGACACTGGGAAGACATTAACGACGGTTAATTCAATGAATGGATTTATTTAAGAAGAAATATATAAAGAGCTAAAAGCATCAAATTATCTGCATGACACATATATTAGTTCACAGAGACATAAAGTATGCCATAAATTTTACTCCTTCCAAAACCCTATCCCAAGCCCTATGGAGATTGAAAAAAACAGCACATTTCCAAATCTCAAAGTCATATTTTCACCTTTCTTGTCAGCTATTTCAATCTTTTCCTATCTTTTTAATTAAGGTCTATACGTTAGGGGGAGGTCATGGGAACAGCAGACCACAGACCTCTTCAGTGAGTAGAGGCTGGATATGAAATCAGGCCTGGCAACTTTCAAACTGACGAAACTTGAAAAGGTCATGAGTTGTTGTTGTTTTCACTTTATGGGAGATCTCTGAGGAAGGATTATATCTGAATTTGCTTTCCTTCTCCAAAGTGTCCATTTATTATATAACAACACTTAGGTTATTAAAAATATGTGTCAAGTAAATGAATAATAGAAACAAAATCCAAGTGAAAGTGACTAGTCAGTGGACTACCCAGAAAAAGAAACCTTTTTATCGGTAGTAGAAAAATACGTAAAAAATTGATTTTTATATTTAAAACTGGTGCATTGAATGTCATTATATTACACTTAAAGGAAAATAATGGAGCCTATTCTCAAAATGAAATACAAATGTACTATTAGCAGAAATTGTGTCTGAGATGCTTTTCCTGACTTCATACAACAATTTCTCAGAGAAATTTTAATGACAAAGGCCTCCAAATGTGAAGATGACTTAATTTTGGAAAAATCTCAATAAGGACAAAGCAAAAGATCTATGGCCCTTTAACTGTCTGTACAGAGGTTGAGAATATAGGAATTGAAGAGCTGGACAACTGCTGGGCATCTAAAACTCTCCCGGAGAGGGCACCCAGTTTTCTGCCCTTACGAAGTTAGTCAGCAGTATGGGGTCATTAAAACACTTCCATTTGCTATTTCTGAAGGTATTTTATACCTGCTTGCTAAACACCCTTCCTTTAGGAAAATGAACTCTAATTAGAAAGGTAGAAAAATGCTGGAATAGTTACAGAGAAAAGTAAAAATACAGCCAAAAAACTGAATTTGGCAATGTGCTGTTTCTCATAATCTTTATGCCTTGATGTGTTACATTAGGACCTTCCTATGTACCCGTGTGATTGCTGACAACCCAGGCATAGTTCTCCGAATTTACTGTAAGATGAGGTGAATGGAAGGTCAGTTTTCTATGTATAACATTGGCTACAGGCCCAAAGGCCCAAGGCCCAGCCCAAGTCTGCTTGAGATAAATTTTTGCAATCACTGTAAGTCTATCAACACTGGTTTGATTTTTAAGATGGCATAATGTGGCCTCTGCTGCCGACCAACGCAAGATGGTTACCAATGTGAGGATCAGGAGGCTGCTGGGGCAGGGAGCCAAATCAGTGGGAGCTACCACTGTGCTAATTACACACACCCCCACTTCTCTCATTCCTCAAGTTCTTTATTACCTCCCACCACCCAGCAGCAGCAAGGAGGAGAGATGGCTGAGGCTGGAAAAGTGGTGGCAGGTTTCTGAGTCTAGACTCACCCGCGTCTGTCCTATATAGGAGCAGAGCAGAATGGGCTGATCCAGATTCAGTGCCACAGAATGACAGCCCAAATCTGGTGGTCCAGATCATTTACACTGAAAAATTTAGAGATGTTTATTATTATCTCTGGGATGTTCTACAGTGTGATGAAAGAAATGAAGGCACTTTTAAACTAACCAGAGGTGCTATCAGATTAAATGCAGCTAATTATATAGTGAGGCATTTTCGGAGAGTATTCTTAAAATCACTTCAAAATGAAGTGAACAAATGAATTACACCATTGCAGTTATTGAGGAAAAGCCCTAAAACGATCAAGTTTGGCATCATAGATGAGTTATTATCAGAATGGCTAAAAGATCCATCTCAGGAGCTTGAGTTTATTGCTGCTATTCTTAATCAGGAGGCAAAGAATTACCATAGATGACAACATCAACAGTGCGTTATTCAGGAATTCAAACTTTGGGATAATGACCTGAATTATGTAAGGCCAACTTCTCAAAGAGAATGTGAGAAATAACTATGTGGAACCAAATATAGTTCATAATTTCTAACTAGCACTAGCAATAGTGATATTGCTGTTTTGAAGAGAGAAGTCCAGTGCACTCTGGAAATGATTAAACTAGTACCACACAATCAAAGTGTATGGAAATATTTGAAAGGGGTTTTGCAGGATCTTGGGCTTTCTAAATATCCTAGTCTGTTAAATCAATTACTTGATTTACAACCGAGTCAGAGTTCTCTCTACGTAATTGCCTTTCTTTTGATATCTATTAAGACATACTAGAAAACAAATGTGAAAAGAAGGATGTTCTTAATAAAGCATGAAAGTTATGTGAAATCTTAGCTAAGGAAAGGGGCACCATAAGAAAGGAATGTTTGAGATATACTGGAAGATCCCTTCAAAGCAAACTCAGCACAGCAAGTGGCCCAACAACAAATGTACAGCAGTAACAGCATCTAGAAGAACTTATGGAATGCTTTTTTTTTTAAGATACTCTAATGCAAGAGCTGAAAACAAGATGAACAAGATGAACTATTTCCTTTGTATGTGGTAAAAAAAATGCATAGTTTTAACAAAAACTAAGTGTGACGCTTCCTTGAGATGTAAATCTTCCATTCCGTGCCAGTGTTACAGCCTAGAAATGATTTTCTTCAAGACCTGGGAACCATCTCTAAGAAGAAATCATCAAGAAATATAGCAACTTGGGCCTCCCTGGTGGCGCAGCGGTTTAGCGCTGCGCTGTGGAGCTGTCGGCAGCGGCGATGCAAGTTCAACACCCAGCCCGGGAGACTCCCACATGGTGCGGCAGACCTCTCCTGCCTCGCCCGCTGCTCCCCTCAGCAGTGGATTTCTGATCTGCCTGTTCTGCTCCCCACTCTGTCTCTGGTGAACCCTCTCGCCGCCCCACACCTCTGGCCTGTACCCCAGCTTGTATGTATAAATAAATAAATCTTTAAAAAAAAAAAAAAAAAGAAATATAGCAACTTTAGTCTAGTCTCTGTGAGAGGTAGGAGCCTAACTTTGATATGCACCAAATAGCACACATAAAAACACACTTGGCCTAATCATATTGATCAACCTCCCCCTCAAAGTCCTTAAAATACTGGCACAAAACAGACAAAAGAACTGTGGAATAGAATTGAGAACCCAGAAATAAACCCACACATCTATGAACAGTTAACCTACAACAAAGGAAGGAACCGTAAACATTGAAAAAGGAACATCTCTTCAAAAAATGGTGTTGGGAAAATTAGACTGCTACATGCAAAAGATTGAAGTTAGATCACCATCTCACACCTTAGACAAAAATTAACTCAAAATAAATTGGAGACATGGATGTAAGACCTGAAACCATAAAATACATTGAAGAAAACCATAGATAAAACATTCCATGACTTTGATTTCAGTGATAACTTTGCAGATTCATTTCCATTAGCAAGAAAAACAAGAGAATATAAACAAATGGAAATACATCAAACTAAAAAGCTTCTGCACAGTGAAAGAAACTATCAATAAAACAAAAAAACACCCTACTGAATGGGAGAACATATTTCTACATTGTACACCTGACAAAGAGCTTTATATCCAAGATATAAATAAGACACCTACAACCTGAAAAAATAAAACAAATAACCCAATCAAAAATGGGCAGAAGAGCTAAATAGACACTTCTTCAAAGAAGACATACTGTTGGTCAAAGAGGAACATGAAAAATGCTTGTCATCACTTAGCATTAGGGAAAGTCAAATCAAAACCTCATGCTCATACCTGTGAGAATGGCCCATTTCAAAACAACCAGAAATAAGCACTGGCAAAGATGTGAAGGAAAAGGAACCCTTGTACACTCCTGGTGAGAATGTAGACTGATTCAGCCTCTATGGAAAAGACTATGGAGGTTTCTCCAAATACTAAAAATTGACATATTATATGATCCAGCTCCATATGATTCCACTCTTAATTCTGATTCCAATGCCAAACACTAATTTGAATATATATATGCAGTTCTGTGTTTACTGCAGTACACTTTACAATAGCCATATTATGGAAACACCTAAGTTCCAAGAATAAACGAGCAGATTTGAAATGTAGTATACATACACAACGGAACACCACATAGCTATAAAAAGATGAACCCTTGCCATTTGCAACAACATAAATGGAACTGGAAGGGGTAATACTAAGTGAAATAAGTCAAAAGGAGAAAAATAAATACTGGATGGTTTCACTTCTATGTGGAATACAGAGAAACAAAACAAAGGGTCAGACAAAATCAAACAATAGCAAACCCTAGGAAGCTGACTGTGGCATTGAGGCTATAAAATGGGGAGGGAGAAGAGGAAAACAAAGTGGAAAGGGGACTTAATGGACTGGTGGAGGGCTGTGGGTGCCTTGGTGGGGTGCGTGTGTTGTGGTGAAATGTGTCTGAGGAAGCTTGGTCGTATGCCTCTGATTCACATACACTGTTGTAAACCAATGTCATCACAATAAAAAAAAAATTCCTCCAGTAATTTTTAGCTAACTTAACCCACAGTTTAAACTATTTTATCTCTTGTACCAATGAAGGTAAATTTAATCTTCTCCCACATGCAACAGTCTTGAAAAAAGTTTTCCTTGCATGGTTTACTTGCTCAGTGCAAATATTTGGCACTATCAGGAATTGATACTTAAGCAAATTGAAAGTCAGTAAAATTCCCAGTTTTTTTCATTGTTATTGTTGGTAATTTTACAGTTAATATTTTGAAATGAAAAATGCATAACAAATTTTTATGAAATTTTCACACGGGACTATAACTTAAGATACCATTATATGCTTCATTTATTTATAAAAAGGTAAAGACCTAGTCAAAAAAAATAGTCACTTATAAATATGAATTCCTGTCTTTGGGCAAAAGAGAGTCACATGAAAGCTTAGGCTTTTGAAGCCAGTGAGCTAGAAGGAGGCAGTGACAGATCCACACCTCCTGAGGGAGGAGACATGGAGCTGGGCCTCCCTGGCTGGGCCTCCCTTAGCCTTCTGCTTCCCCATGCACCAAAGGAGGGGAAGACCAGGTGACCTTGAAATTCCTGTGGGACGTGGTACTTTTGTTTCAGACAACAGTAGATAACTGTAAAGAGCTCCAGTTCCCTTTGATTGTCAGCGTCTACAGAAAAACAACAGACTCAAAAATGTTACTACAAAAGAGTCCTAGGATTCCTACTATGACTCCCATCATCTCTGGAAATTTTCCATTTCTGAAGTTTCTGCTTTGGTTCACTTTCCTGGAGCATCCCGCCCTGGGGGCACCCTCCACCTGTGAAGTCCACATGCAGAAGTGGCCCGAGGCCTGTCCTGCAGCTGTGGTCTGGGGTGTGCCTTCCTCACAGAGGCTGTGCCCTGTCTCTGCTCAAACCACTCTGTAATTACAGAGCGCCTGGCTGACTGGTGAACTTCGTCTTCCTTGTACTTCACTGTTTATAACACAAATTGTTTTTCATTATGTTCCTATAGAATTTCATCCCACTATCAGTTTGGACCGACCAACACAGATTTTTGGCATCATGACCTCTAGAGTGTAGCTTATTAAATTTTGAATTTAAATGGAATAATGCTTATATATCTGATCATGCAAACTAATCCACAGTAACTTCAAAACAACTTCAACTTTTTTTCTTATTTAATACTACAGGCATATTTATTGTTGAAATTTAAAATCACACATTTATCTTCCCAAACAGAGGAGGCCATCATTAATATTTGGAATGTAGTCTTGTAATTTTTCCAACAGAATCTTAAAATAAGTAAGACAAATAGATTTGTCTTACTCTAGTATATCATTTTGTTAAAAAGATACTTACTTTCTCAAAGTTGCTATCTGTAGAGACTGTCACTATGTAGATGTACTGAGAGCAATTCCATTTCCCCTTTTTCTTAATTAATAATACCCTATGATTGAAAATGTTTGTTTCCAATTTCTCACTATAACAAAAATGTTGCACTCATATAGCTCTGATTCATTAAATGTTCTCATTTAAACACCCACACTATATTTATTATCACCTCAGTACCCCAGAACCAGAAGTGAGAGGGGAGGTAACTAGCAAACATCAGGCCCTTAAGAATAGTGAAACTATTCTTCATGCCCTTAAGAATAACTTCATGCCCTTAAGAATAGTCAATGTGTGCAAACAGAGAGGAAGAAAGTAGAATCTCTCCTCTGCAACTTGTGAGTCCCCCGAGTTGTTACATCTTTTTTCTTCAGTCACTGTTTGCACAAGAGGTCTGCAGTTGACATGGTGGCAGTGGATGAGCTATTCATAAGTTTTCCCAGAGGAGGCACAAAGGCTTCCTCTTTCCTTGAGACTATTACACTCATTAGCTATTTAAAGATGATACTATCAGACAAAAGTTTAAGTGATGTCTATTTTAAAGTCAGTATAATATAAAATTTCCATAAAATGTATCGTAAATATAAATCAAAGTTATCTGAATTATAAATCACATATAGTCTGGCCGGCCAATGCAAGTAGTTCTAGAGGGCCAGGAGAAGATTTAATCTCACTAAGAACGGTCAGTTTCCATGAAGAAAATTTTATTTTATAACTTGAACTAATCACAAGGGCAGTCTGGCATAAAATAATGGATGGCTCAGTGCTAACTAAATTTCTCTCCTGCAATCAGATCTCAGTCATAGTACTCATGTTCTGGCATCATCCACCAACCCTCTATGCCCCATCATGGACAACCCAGCATATGTTAATAACATAACATATTATTATATATTATGTCACACATTTATATATATTATTAACATATTATTAAAATAATAAAAAATCTTCTATGAGAAGGCTTTGCATATGGTTTGGATTTTGATTCTAATATCTTTGTGGGTAAATTATTTTAAATTTCATAATGAATTCTGTATGTAAATAAAAATTATCAAGTATTATAAAATCCATGAGAGAAAAATTATTTTATAAGCTTGCACACTTTTTCTGAAACCTAGATATCTGAATTTCAGATAAGCCCAAATTATAAATGATAATTAATTAAACCATATCTTAATTTAAGGGAAAATTCAAAAATAGCATGCTATGATATTATCTATGAAGTTAAATAATAATAGTTATCATTACCCCAAGCACATAAAGCATTCAACATAAGCTCCTAGTATGTCAAAAGCACTCAAAAGTAACTATGATTATCATTCTGTCATATATTTTCTTTTTACAGTCAATAGCTATAATAGTTATGTTAACTTTATTATTAATGCATGAATGATTATCATATTCACATGAGAGTTCATAAACCTAATGTTGGTGTCATTATTCTTAATGTGTCATTCAGTTTAATGGAGTTGGAAGGGACATTGGAAAATCAGTAAAATTGCATCTAGATCTGGATCCAGATCTACATAACATAGGAGATCCATATAACATATATAACCTTCAGTTTGGTGTGAACGAAGTTAAACTAATAAATCAACCACTATTAGTGAAGAAACTAACATTGAGTAAAAGAAAGTAATTTTAACCCACTGTTACGTAGAAACTTTCAAGAATATTTTAAAAAGTGGTTGTCAATCCATTCCATATACACATTTTAAATCCACACTGTGTAACTGTCCTTTAAAAAAAAAGGCTCTTGAAAAAATTCTGGAATTTAGCTGAGGATTTTATGTAACCAAGACTGTGATCTTTTCTTAGAATATTAAACACCATTTACAATCTTGTATTCACACTATGTTCTCTCAACCCCTTAGTGAAATAGACATTATTCCCTTTTAAGACACCAAATTCTAAAACAGAAAAACAAATATTAAAAATGTAGTCAAGTCAGACTATCGCCCTGTTCCCAAGCATCTGGTTTGGATTCCACATTGAGAGGTAATTTATACCTCAAACTCTGCTCCCTTGAAGAGTTACATCATACACCGCAATGTTTATTGCAGCACTGTTTACAATAGCTAAGATGTGGAAGCAACATAAGTGTCCACTGATAGGTGATTGGATAAAGACTTGAGAGAGAGAGAGAATATATAGATATCATAAATATATACACACACAACAAATACTATTCATCTATAAGGGAAGATGAAATATTGCCATTTGCAATAAAATGGAAAGAACTTAAGGGGATTATGCAAAATGAAGTAAGTCCAAAGGAGAAAGACAAATAATGGATAATTTCACCTATGTGCCCATTACCAGGAAACAAAGTAAATGAACAGAAAAAACACCAAAAAAAAATAAACTAGAGGACATTGATAACTGAACTGAGGTTACCAGAGGTGAAAAGGGTAAAGGTGAAAGTAAAAGTGGAGATAGTAAAATGGATTATGTAAGATATTTTGTCTTGGCTTGGCTTTTCTTTTAAATATTTTTAAATTAAAAAAACTCTGCTACGTTCTTCAACAGTATAGAAAAAAAAAAGATTCCTCCACTAATGTGGCTATTTCTCGGAGAATGATTAGGGTTAAAAGTTTTGATTGGAAATTGATAATAAATCTTGAGATTGAAAGTTAATTTTTGGTAATAAATGACCCTTTGTAACAATTTTCTCCATAATACTAATAGAAGTATCTTGATTGTGTAGCTTTGATGTATATTAATATTGAAGGATTATCTAAAACTGCAGTAAAAAAATAACAAGAGGAGGATTCTGAAAAGTAAAAAGAGGAGAAAATCAATAACAGACCCAGGAAAGCATGAAAGTTAGAAAGTTTGAAAGAGGAGGCCCCTATGTGAGGGAGAGGACTGAACTCACGAATGTTAAGGCTTGAACCTAGAGGGAAAAAGGAAAAAAGGGAAACAGAATTTTTACAAAACACAATGCAATTATGCTATGTAGAGTACAAAGGATAATATATCTCAATGGCATTCTTCAAAGAAACAGAACAAAGATTACTGAAATTCATATAGAAACACACACACACACACACACACACACACAAAACCTGAATAGCCAAAGCTCATCTGACTAAAAAGGGGGGAAAAGACTTCTAAACTGCAATCTATACTATAAATCTATTTAAATTACAACAGTATGATACTGGAACAAAAACAGACACACAGACCAATGAAAATAGAATTGAGAGAACAGAAATAAAACCACACATTTATGGACAACAAATCTATGACAAAGGGGTAGAATAGAGCACTGGGACAAAGAAAACTTCTTCAATAAATGGTGCTGGGACAACTGGACTGCCACATGCCAAAGAATGAAACTAGACCACTATCTCACACCATATATGAAAACCAACTCAAAATAGGTAAAAGACTTGGATGTAAGACCTGAAACCATAAGATACATAGAAGAAAACATAGGTAAAACACTCAATGACATAAACTTTAGAAACTCATTTGTGGATACATGTCCAACAGCAAGGAAGATAAGAAAATAAACACTGGGACTACATCAAACTAAAAATCTTCTATACAGCGAAAGAGATAGTAACCAAAACAAAGAAACACCCTCCTGATTGGGAAAATATTTGCACACCATAAATCTGACAAGGGACTAAAAGAAGAGCTAAAAGAGCTCATAAAACTCAACAAAAGAAAACAAACAACCCAGTCCAAAAAATGGGCAGGAGAACTGAATAGGAACTTCTCCAAAGACGACATGAAGATGGCCAATAGGCATATGAAAAAAAAACTTCATTATCACTTATCATCAGGGAAATGCAAATCAAAACCACAATGAGATATTCCCTCACACCTGTGAGAATGGCCCATATCAATACAAAACAAAACCAGAAACAAGTGCTGGTGAAGGTATGGAGAAAAAGAAACCCTCCTACACTATTGGTGGGGATGTAAACTGGTTCAGTCCCTATGGAAAAAACTGTAGAGGTTCCTCAAAAGACTGAAAACAGATCTACCATATGATGCAGCAATTCTACTCCTAGGTATCTACCAAAAGAACACAAAAACACTAATTGAAAAGGAAATCTGAATGCTCATGTTTATAGCAGCACTATTTACATTAACCAAGATACAGAAAAAACATAAATGTTCCAGAACAAATGAGTGAATCAAGAAAATGTGGCACACACACTGGAATACTATATATAGCGATCAAAAATGATAAACTCATGCAGCAACATGTATGGAACTAGAAGGGATTATCCTAAGTGAAGTGAACCAAAAGGAGAAAGATAAATACTGAATCTTTTCACATATAGGTAGAATAAAGAGAAACCAAACAAAGGATCAGAGAAACAAACTTGAAAACTGACCATACATCTGAGGCATCCAGGAGGAGAAGGGAAAGGGAAGGGGTAGGGGGAAAGGGGTGCTTGGTGGTGGGAAAACTATGGTGACTACACCCGAGGGGAGAAATCCTATATTGTAAAAAAACAAACAAATATGTAAAATAATGATACACCATTAATTAAAAAAAAAAGATAAAATGACAGAAGGACATGAGAACATGGTTTAGCTGTTTAAAGAATGGGAGACTACAAATGGACAATGGCACAAGCTCCTTGAATAATGCATTATTGATGAAATTACTTGCTCTAGCAGTAGGTAACAGAGTTGGAAATAAAGCACAGTTTTAGCTATTAGTCAAACTTACATTCTTGTAAACAAAATTGTATGTTTGGACTCACTCCTCTTAATCTGGGGGGAAGGAGTGTATAAGAGAAGTAAAGGAAACTCTTTACTTGTGCCCAGTGTACAAAAAAGTAACAGTGGAAGGACAGAAAAATAGAGCACCACTATTCATCTCAGTACATTCTTTGCAGGCAAAAAACCTAGCGAGAGTTGATGTAGATGGCCAGCTTGGATTAAAATGCATAGTGCCTGCCTTCACTCTGAGTAATCTTTCAGGAATGAATTCTGCCAAAAATGGCTTTGCCAGAAGAAAGCACAAGCATGCTAGCACACAAGGTCTTGGATGAGGTTTCCCTCACACTACTGCTCCTTATCCATTCCCACACTGTCCCTACTCTCAGACTAATAGCTGGAATATACACACCATGTGCCACCCTTACCAGAGCCTTCACAGGACATATGCACACCACACACCACTGTATAACTAGTCTCTTTCACCTCCCAGAGCAATATCTGGATATATCAAAGTCATGATATGAAAGAGAAATCATGAGCTCTTAATCAAGACACCTTGGGAAATAACCCAAGACAGTGTCATGGTCTGGATTCCAGAAAGATATGCAGCACAATGCTGTGACTTGTCTAGGAATTCACATATCTGAATTAATAAGTTATATGACCTCGAGAGAGTCAATCTTCTGGGTTTCAACCTCCTAGCTCTCATAAAAAGGAATTAAAGTCAATCACCTCTTAGCACCTATCAGTATCTTATAATGTGAAAAATAACTTTTTTCCAAGTAATTCATAATCATAGCAGATTGCCCAAAATTTGAATCTTAGTGATCGTTTACTGGGTCAGTTTCACCCTATAACTTTAAAAAGTGTAAGCAGTTGTGAACTAAGTGAAAATCAAAATTAAGGAATTCTTTGCTTCTGTGCCCTTTTTATCCAGTTGCCCCCTTGGTTCCTCACCCTCTTAATCTAATCACACAATTGAATATTTGGGCCACTCATTTATGTTTTGATAATAACATTACTCAAGAAATACATTGCCATCAGGATGTACTTGGCAGCTCAACAATTCAGTAGAGTGGGCTGTACAGTCTTCTTTCAACAACTCTACCCCAGCAAGGGTGTCCAAGGAAATCCTACCAAGATGCTAAGGAAGAAGTAGGTTTTTGTTGGTTTTTTTTTTTTAAATAATAGCCTCTAGGTCTGCCAAATATTTAGAAGTCAATAAGCAATAGTTGAAAACAGTAGGAGGAAAACAATGCATTCTCAAAAACATCACTTCACTTATTTTTTTCAAAATGAACATGGCTTTATTTTTCTTCTGATTATAAAGGTTTTTGCCGCACATTATCAAATTGCTTTTCAGGAAGCTTGTCATAGTTGATTTTCCCACCAGCAGTCTGTAAGTGCCCATTTTATCATACCCGTCATACTGAGTATTAGAATCCTTTGAGTCTTTGTCAATATAATTAAAATACTGTCTTTTAAAATTTGAATTTTTAATTGTCAGTGATATCAAGTAGTTTTTCATGTTTATTATAAATTATTTTTCATTTGTCCAATTTGAATTGTTCTATTTCTTTTTCTTTATCCATTGAAAAGAGCTTTTTATGTTAAGGATATTTAGGCTTGATTATTTTTGTCACAAATATTTTTGTCAGTTTGTTATTTGCTTTTTAAACATGTTCATGAGGTATTTATTTTTCTCTATGTAAAGCTTTTCATTCAATTTTTATGCAATCAAATATTTTTAGTCTTTTGTTTTATTGTGTTTTCTGTGTGTCTTGCTTAGGAAAAATCTCATATATTTCACTTTCATTTTTTACACTTAAGTTTCTGGTAAATCTAATATGTATGTTGGTATAAAGTGTAACATGGAGACTTAACTTCATTTTTTCCACTTTATTTCAACCCCACTGATTGTAAAATCCATATTTTTTGCTTCTGATTTAAAATGTCTCTCTTTCTTAATTGTAAATTCTTATATATAAGAAACTATTCTGGATTTCTATTTTCCCTTGGTTCCTTCATCTGATGTGAACTGTTTCTGACACTACTACTGAAGTGTTTTAATGAGTGTGGTTTCAAAATCCATTTTAATGTGTGGTAAGGCAACCCTCTCACTTTGAATTTCAAAAATTTCCTGGCTATTCACACAGGTTTCTTACCCTAGCAGTCACTAGACTCTGAAATGCAGTGCTGATTATATATAGTATTTTTTTAAGCATGCAAACTTGTGAAAGTTCTACAGCAAATAATTTTATAGGAAGTACTCATTGCCTCATTTTAGGCATATTAAAAGTGGTCACTGTTTTGAAAGAATACTCAAGAGTATAGAGGGGAGTGTGGGTCAGGAATTTTCTTACCCAATGAAGCATATTTGCTGGCTCTTTATGGCCACTACAGATTTAAGTATGATTAAAAAATATATCTATGCAGATAGTAGATTCTCTTCATCACGTTTTTCTTTTTTTTAATCACATTATTCTTACAAAAATTAAAATTATGAGTGGAAAGAATGCAACTTACAAGTTTCACACCATTTATAAAGCTATGTGGACTTGCTGCAACAAATCAGATAGGCAAGCCTCTCAATCACGTTTTGTTTGGGTTGTTTTTTTTCCCCTGCATTCTTGCAGACCTTATTTGTCAGATCCTATCTCGTTTTGAGCTTCCACAGTCCCCCTTTCCCATAGTGACAGTCACATTCTCCCAGCTACAATCTCTGGATAGATCAGTGACTACCCAAAACCAGGTAAGTAGTCACATAGTACCATTTACCCACTAGTCACATGGCATTGAAATTGTCATTTTTTTTACCTATAATCATTATTAGACAGTAGATAAGAGAGTAGATATATTATTCACCATCATCTCCCTATCCCTAGCTTAGTGCCTGACACATATGAATCTGGACAAATATTCAGTAAATGGGTGAATACTGCATACTAAATATGAAGCCAGAGGAACACAAAGTGTTCTAGCCCAGTACTCTGGGATTTAGCATCATCTTAGTTGTTTTGACACTGCATTATAATTTTGGCATCTCACTCACAGTCTCTCTGCCTGCTCCCTTTCCAGAGCTATCCTGCTCCTGAATCCTCTTTCCTCCCCTTTGCGGACAGGCTTGCCCAAGTGCTGACTTCCTGCCTGTGTCAGGTCACAATCATGCTTCACCTGCCTTCCAGGATACCCCATAACCTCATATCAGCTCTTCTGATGCCAGTTGATAACTTGGACCAATCTTTGCTATCTAAAGCCACACAATTTGGAAACTGTGTTCTAATTATTCCCTATTTAGTACTAGCTCAGTCCCTCTTCCAGCTACATTATTGAAGCTTGCTTGATTGAGCCCAGAATACGTTCCAGAACATGAGCCCAGTATATTTATGTTCTTAAAGATAAGCAAACTGAGTGGATCTCCCTCTGTAATCAGTCGTTTCACACAGCCTAAATCCTTCTAAATGCCCAAGCAAGTAGGGATAGTAGCATCAAAGCCCAACACCTATGAAAACGTCTGGGAACAGAAACTGAAATCAATCATATAATCTAGATATAGATTAAATTGTAGGAATTTAATCATACATTAATATTATGTGGAAAAACAAGAGCTCTTTTTTTCCCCCTCTAATCTCTCAAAAGGACAAAACTCTTCACTTTCTGAAAAATTACAAGTCACTTTCATCTGGTTTCCCCTTGTCCTCTCCTCTGTTTGAGCTCAGCATTTCATGTGTTCATTTTGGTGAGGTTCCATAACAATACATCACCAGGAACACATGTGTTCCACTGGGACTTTATTCCCTGGAAGATGTGATTGGTGATGTAAATAACAGCATCATTGGAATTCAGAGGAAGTGATGCAGGAAAGAAAGCATCACATTAGTGAAATAAGGCAAAATCCAGCAACCACAATCAATATTTCCTCTGGAGGTAACGTGGGTAGTATTGATGCTCATAGGATACTTGAATGGTATTCATCAGCAGGAGCTGTCAGCAGAAACATTAATTAAATGACAGCTGTTTCTTTACCACTTGTAGGAGAGTGGAGCAATCCTAATTCTAAAATAGATTTCTGAGGATGAGCGCATTTCCAGATAATAAACTACAATAAGTGTCTAGTTGTGGTTTTTTTATGAGTTGTGTTGTGCAAGATACGAGGGACAAATATTTACAATTAGACTTGTGTCAACAGCTATGTCCTATACCACCGCACTTACAGTAAAAGTTCTAATCTGTCACTGAAAACATACATATTATGTTAATCACAGAGCCCAGCCTCCACTTAGTTATACATTGGTTATTGTTCTTTGATACTCTAATGAATATATAAAATATTTATTGATTTTTAATTTGTAATCCATATACACATATGTATATGTATGTTCAGGTCAATCAGTGGAAACTGCTTAGAAATATTTATTATCTCAATTCCATGACATTTAATGGATTCAGTTTAACAAACACTGAATACTTGCTTTATGCAATGTGATTCTGAAAACAGCCCCAAGTCATACCTGAATCTATTGTCATGTTAAATCTTTTGAATTTACACATAAATATTTATCATAGAAGTATAATAATCTCTTACTTTCTATTTAATTGCTATTGCTTAGAAAATTTATACTACAGTATTTTGTCATGGGTGACTTACATCTGTGCAAATTTCATTTAAGCAGACAGTGCATATAGATTTTCCCCCAGTTGTAAAAAAAAGCCTGCTCTGTAGAATTCCCAACTTACAGAATTAATCAGAAAGTTAGTTCCAAGCATGCTACCCCGAAATGTAGAATTTTGATGGTCTTTGGGGTAATTGGCCAATTGGCCAGTCAGTTCATTAGAACAGAACAGCTTGTTTACCAGTTCCTGCTGCTATAGGAAAGTGAAGTGATTAATCCCTTCCTGCTATTGCTGGAAGTTAGGGGCTGTATGGGAATCCAGACAGGGGAATTCCAGGGAAAATAATGAATGAGTTTACCCAAGTAAACTCACAGGACTAAGGGGAAAATCAAAGGTTTGAACAAAATAGTAGAGTTTGTAATTTAAACTTCAATGGAAAAATAAAAGGAATAAGTATTCAAAAATAAGGCAGAAAATATCAGGCTACAAAGGAAAGAAAACAGGACAGAAGAAATAAAGTAATTAGAGAAAATAGAGAACCTCAAAATAGTTTTCTAGGAAGAAGGGTTGTCTCTAGTTGGATCATTTATCGGGAATTAGAGAAGGCAAAGACCCAATGTAGTCAAGCAGAAAATCCAGTTAGTGGGAATTCAAGCAACAAGGTCTGTTGCCACAAGATCCCTGATGCTGAAATAGGGAAGCAGCTGCTATTCCACACTCTACATTCTCAGAGTTGGTTCCAGAACAGCAAAGTGATTATGATTAAGAACACAAGCTGAAGGAATCCAATTACCTGGATTCAAATCCCAGATCTACCACCTGCTTATTGGAGGCCTTGGACAATTTCCTCATCTCCTTATCTGCAAAATGTAGGGTGTATAACTATCTGCCTCATGATATGATAAGTGCCTGAAACAGATAAAGCACTTGTTAAATATAAACTATTTTGTAGTTTATTATGAACATGTATAGAAAACATAATAGACTGGAACTCAGAGGATTTTGTAACTTCTGCCAAGCTACTTCTCTCCCCTCATCCTAATACTATTCTTCTTTTAAAATAATAAAGCTATGCTAAAAAACTGGTTCTCAACTCTTGATGCATATTAAAATAACATAAATATTTCCAAAATAGACCAATACCTGAGTACCCACTAAGTTCCACTTGAATCAGAACCTCTGGGAGTCTTGGCATCTGCATTTTTAAAGAATTCTCAAGTGATTCTGATACACAAGGAACATTGAGAACCATGAGACTATATGATTTCATAGTTTCAAGTGAGTTCAGAATCTAGGTTTCCACCCTCTTTGATTTCTTGATGAGTATGGGTGGCTCCAAGATGATAGTGGAATAGTCATCAACAGTATGAGACCAGAGCTCCCATTCCTGTTACAAATCAGACCAGGTGCAGAAGTACCAAGACAACTAGGAACGTCTACAAAATGTCTTAGATTAACTCTTGAAGCAATATGAAAAATTGTTCATATCTTTCACTTAAGAGTCATTAGCTAAAGACTTTTTTGGAAATTATCACATAATTCTGTTGCCAAGCGAAATCTAGAAATTTAGAATTGAATGAGGAAAAAAATATATTTCTAGAAGCCAGTCAAGCTCTTTGTCAAAGATATAACACTAATCCTTTCCCTCCCTTTACACTGTACACCTTTTTACATAAAAACAGGAGATGATAAAGGGACAATTATGAATTTATCATAAGGAAATCAGGAGAGGTCATATCAGTGAAACAGAAGGCCTTGGTGAATGTAATACATTTCTACCTTTATTTTGAGCTAAATAGGTCCGGGTCATAGAGCAAAAAATGTATTTGTTGCCTTAGCCTGTCAGCTAAGTAGTAATACAAATACACTAACCAATAATGAGTGTGTATATGTATATTGAGGGGCAGTAGGTCAGTATGCTAGCATAGCTGTGACTAAAAGACACTGTTTTCAATGCATGGAATAGAATTTTTCGGAGGACAGAGATTCATTCTATGCTCACTTCACGTGAACATTCACCTTCCTGGAATACTCCATCCCACCACCAGGTATATTTGATAAACTGAGAAAGTAAAATATTTATGGTCATTGATATAAGGAAAAGAAAAGCATTATCTGTTCCATCAAAAAAAATTTTTTAAAGATTTATTTATTTATGCATACAAGCTGGGATACAAGCCAGAGGCTTGCGGTGGCAAGAGGGTTCACAGAGGCAGAGTGGGGAGCAGAACAAGCAGATCGACAGAAATACACTACTGAGGGGAGCTGTGGGAGAGGCAGGAGAGGTCTGCCGCGCCATGTGGGAATCTCCCTGGCTGGGCGTTGAACCCTCGTCACTGCTGCCGACAGATCCACAGCGCAGTGCTTAACCACTGCACCACCAGGGAGGCCCTATTCCATCAAAATTTTATTAAGACTTCTTTTACTTCCTGAAAGACAATATAAACAGATGGGATTATATCAAAATAAAAAGCTTCTGTACAGCAAAAGAGACATTAACCAAAACTAACAGACACCCTATCAACTGGGAAAAGATCTTTGCACACAACACATCTGACAAAGGACTGATAACAAAAATTTACAAGGAACTCACATAACTCAACAAAAAAAAAGCCAATAACCCAATCAAAAAATGGGCAGAAGAGCTCAAAAGGCACTTCTCCAAAGAAGAAAAGCAAATGGCCAACAGATACATGAAAAAATGCTCAACATCACTTATAATCAAGGAAATGCAAATCAAAACCATGATGAGATACCACCTCACACCTGTGAGGATGGCACACATTAAAAATACAGGCAACAACA
>PVIJ01005629.1:0-101361 GCA_004024925.1 Scalopus aquaticus
CCCCCCGGTCAGGAACACCCCACTGCATCCCAACCAGAGCTCTCTGCTGTCAAGAGCTCTGCTCACCTTCTCGAATCTCCCTTTCCTACCCCGGCAGCATCAGAGAAAAGCTTGATTTTGAAGATGGACAGGTTTCCAGGCCCAGCTGCGTGACCTTTCAGGCTCAGCGTGGGGTTCATTTGTTCTGCTAAATCCAAGGCCTGCTTAGTTTTTCAGGCCATCGGAGGCGTTATGGGGAAAGAGCCTTTGACCTTTCTCCCAAGATCAGCTTTCCTGAGCAAGCGGCTGCCATTCCCTGCCCGGCGTCCATCCCTGCAGCAGCCAAGAGCGCCGCACCACGCTAGACCCCCCCGGGGAAAAGATGGACCTGCCTCACCCTATTCTAAAAATATGTCCTCGTCCTGGGGGGGGGGGGTCTAGGACAGCAAAGGCAACACTGGGCGCTTTGAGTCCGCACCGCATTGTGTCCAGAGGAGAGACCCAAAGAGAAACAGCCCTCTCCGCCCACAGCTGCCAGTGTGAGCTTCGGCAGGGCCACGGGAACGCCACCGTCTGGGCCCCCTCCAGTATGCCCGTCGCTGAACAGAAAGACTTTCTAAAGCCCTAACAATTGCCCAGGTGCACTGGGGAGATCATGTACATCTTAGCGGGGGGCCTCAAAACTTTGGATTTTGGCACAGCTACCTTACAGGGAGCTAAAAGAAGACACAGAGAAGGCAAGTCCTTCACATATCAATTCTCCAACTTGGAAATGACCTCGTTTTTTAAGTTCAGTATGTATTGTTATAACTGTTACCCTGAACTCCTATTCCAGCATCTGTAGTTCTGCTGGATGAGGATCAGCTCTGGTGGGTTTTTTTTTTTTTTTGTTCCAGTACTTAAGATATATTCTTCATTTTTAGGGTTTTTTTTTTTTTTTGAGTTATACTTGGGACAAACTTTGAGAGTGCTGCCTGTGTGCCTGTCAGGTGGTCAGAGAACTGGTACTGGCCAGGGTGAGCATGGGGAGCGCCTGAAGAGAGGCCTCCTGGGAGCATCAGAGTCAGCTTCTACGGTAATGTGGACACCCGAGTAGTGTGGTGGGGAGCCCCTCCCCAAGGCCAACTCTGGGGCCAAAGCCTCTACCTGCAGTCTGGTGGCTGGTTTCGAGCAGGAGATGCCACGCTGCGTGCAGATTACGGCTGAGACCAGGCACGGCGGGACTCCCTCTCTGCTTCTCCAGCTCAGAGTCTCCCCTGGGGTGCTCGGGCCTGCTGTGGGATCCAGCGGGGAAGTGCGAGCACTCAGCTGTCTCGCCTGGCGCCTGGGCTGGGGCCACAGGGGTTTGCGATTTCCGGGCCTCAGGCTGTGGGAGTAGCAGGGCCCGTGAGGAGACAGGTCACCCCTCCTGGCTCCCCCGTTCTGAGTCTGCCCCTGCTCCTGTAGCTGTCCCACAGCACACCCTCTGTCCTGCCAGCTCTGCGCACCCATCCTCCAGGCCCAAGGTGGGAAGTGGTCCCGTGCGGCAGCCACCCCTACCTACCCCGGGCTGTGTGGCCCCGACCCCGCAGACACAGCTCAGTTGGCGTTTCTCCCGCCCTGTCGCTCGCCTGTGGCTGCTGCCTGCGCAACTGGCTCTTGATCTTTCAGGGTGTCGCCTTGGCTCTGTCGAATTTACTGTGAGGATGAGGAGAGGGTGAGCCCAGATCCCTCTGCTGCCCCCTTGTTGGACTCGCATGGAGATGACCCCTTAACTCTGGGATTAAAATGGCTGACTCATCTTCAACTCGGTCTGGTGTTCTCTTTTATGTCAAAAAAAAAATCTTGGCAATATGCAATAGTTGATGGTAAAAGTTTCTCCGAGGGGAGGGAAATGGGCCCAGAACACGAGAGCAGGCTAGAATCAAGGGCCTTAGGGGGAGAGGTCAGTAGCAGCTTCCTCGTGTTTGGGGAAGGTGATGGGTTACTGGTCTCACTAGATAAAGCGAAAAGAGTTAGAAGAAAGTCAAGAAGTCCAGAGGGCAACACAAGCTAACACAAAGAGCACTCTGTCAAGATGGAGTCTCTTCCCTGCGAGGACGAAGCAGCAACAAGTCCTTGAGTTCAAGTTGTAAGTGAAACAGCATGAAGTGTGTGTCTTAAAAAGTTGCCTTGCTTCAATTTTCTCCTCTGTGCAATGGGATGATAATGCTTAGATTGCTATTGTGAAGATTAAATGAGAAAATGTATGCCGGGGCTCAGAACAACAGCAGACATTTATGGAAAGGTACATATTTGCAAGTAACAGTCACTCCAGGAGGCGAGCTCCACCACAGGAGGCGAGCTCCACCACAGGAGGTGAGCGCTCACTGTTTCTGTATCCTTCCCGTGAGCCTGCGGGCCTGGGGGCAGGCTCTATGCATGGCCCAGCCTTGCAGCCTCGCCGCAATGCAGACACACAGGCACACAATTATGTTTGCTGAACTGAAAATGAATTTAGAACTCTCAGGAAAAACCACAACAGCCAAATTACCTCTTTTCGCTACCTACCTATATGTAAAGTGGCTTATTTACCAATGTATGGAGTTTGCAAGCCCCACGTCTATTTATTCACACAGAGGAGAGCAGGCTTATGGTGCAGAAACTTGCCTCTTTCCCCAAGAACGGATGCCTTTGCAGCAAGCACACATTTACATAGAGTTTGCATAGCACTCAAATCTTGACCTTACAACTGACTTGTCAGAGCAGAGAAAACTAGATCACCACTGAGACAGATCTTCCGGGGGAGATGTATGGCACCAGATAATCTGGCCCCTGACATGAATCTGGGAACGAAAAAAAAAAAGGGGGAGCAAATTGAATAACTAGGGTGACACCAGTTAACCAACACTTGATTTTAAAACAACTTGATGTGGGACGTGCTCTCTTCCTGAAATAAGCAAGACAAAAGGAGCCGCACAGAACTTACTGTCAAACTGATTTTCCACGGTCAGGCAGACACACTAACATTTTATGATTTAAAGGACTGGAGAGGTAAGGACACCACGATCTTCTCATGAAAGCACACAATCACACAGCATGCCAGAGGGGTCTTTCAAAGAGAAAAGACAATGAAGAACCACTGGTTGTGTTGTCTCTTACACATCGTTTGAAGATCTAGGGAAACTGGTCCACCACTCCTCTCTTGTGCACATACATGACAGACAGTGGACATTGCTCTACTACCCCAAACTAAAAGTAAAACCACTTAGAGCAGAGATACCACAACAGCCGACAGTTCCAGGCCAGATGCACACATGCCTTCTATGGAAATTCTGTGGCACATCAGAAAAACTCCTCCAAGTTGAATGAAATCTTATGCAACCCAATTTCACTAGTTGGCTTGTTAAGAGGGGGCATGATTCTAACCTTTCTTCGAAAAAACTTACATTGAGAAGTTTACCTTGCTTGACATCATGGGCAACACAGGGCCATGAAAAGTAAATGCAAATTTTACCAAAAATACGAACTAGAACCGTACCCATTTGTAGCCCAGATTTGAATTTTTACAAATGAAAGGCAACCCTGGTCACAGAGTGTCCTCCTTCACACCTCTTCTTCTGGTTATCTTGAAGGAGTAAGGATTCATTTTGTTAGCACTGTTGTACCCAAACCTACCTTTGCTGAGGACCAGAAATCCTTCTTTTAACGAACAGGTTAATTTCAGTTACCTTTTTCTTGGCCACTCTCCGTAACTCTAAGTTCAACAAGGAAACCTATCTTTTCAAAACATTCTAAATGCAAAAAATGCTCAAATGTGGCTTACTTAATGAATCCTATGTGCTTGCAAAAATTCAAGCACATAATTGCTTGTCCATAATAATTTTTGAACATTAGTTCATTTCTAGAGTTTGTACATATGGCCCATAAAACATATCCCTTTTTCTATGATTCATAGACTTTATTCCAATTTTAAAGCAAACAGATGTTTATCTTTAAATCGGGCAGAAAGAATATAATGCTTTAAAAAACCTTTAGCACATTTATTATGGTTAAAAATGGCAAACATCTGTAGTTGGGGAAAACAGAGTAGACTGCCTTTGTCCTGTGGGAGACCACAAATCAGTGGTTGACAAGTTGCCGGTATTTAAAATGCCGGGCTAGACTGCCATTCCATGTCAAGTGGGGGGCTTAGTCGGGACTATACTCGCTGGGCCCCGCTCCTGCATGCAGACTGCAAGGGCACCTTGCTTACTTCCGCACTGTGCTGAGAGTGAACTCTTGCAGAAGAAAGAAAAAACAACAGAGTGGGTTTATTGGGGGGTTTCATTTTCAGTTGATACATGCGAAATTATGTTGCTAAGCAACTTTAAGATTCTACTCTCAAAGAAGGCCAGGAACCCCCCGCCCCCCACTTCCAGGATTCTCATTTAACCCGGGAATACAAAATACTTAGGTTTAATATTAACTCCAATTCAAATTTGAATGAAAGTGAAAAGAAATTTGTCAATCTGTTTCTTAAAACAAAATTAATCCTGATGTAAACATTATAGTAATCTGGAAAACACTGTGCATTTGTTATATTTCTCTGCAAGTATTTGCAGAAAATTTTGCATTTCATCTATTTATTGTATAGCCAATGAACACATTCCACCAACTCACTTATTTCCTCACATTTAATGAGACTTTTGCTTCTATACTGGCTGCTGTAAAAACCTGGAAATCTTAGAATAGAGCATTTAAACTTATTCCCAACAAAAGTTGTATGTTAAATAGCAAAAGGCCGAGCAAAAGGCCAAACTTTCAAGGTCTTTTCAGAGCTTCTTCTTTCTTTTAATGTTGAAATATTACATTTCTTAAATGGAAGCTATTACTTTGAGTCATTGTTGAATTTTTTTAAAGATTTATTTATTTATTTATGCATACAAGCTGGGGTACAGGCCAGAGGCATGGGGCAGTGAGAGGGTTCACCAGAGACAAAGTGGGGAGCAGCACAGGCAGATCGACGGAAATACACTGCTGAGGGGAGCAGCGGGCGAGGCAGGAGAGGTCTGCTGCGCCATGTGGGAATCTCCCCGGCTGGGCGTCGAACTTGCGTCGCCACTCTCGACAGCTCCACAGCGCAGCGCTTAACCCGCTGTGTCACCAGGGAGGCCCCATTGTTGAATTTTTTAATATAATATATTTTGAAAAAGATTAACTGTGATTAGTTTCATTGAAGCTTTGCTCATTCCAGCCTGAAGGCCATTTCCAAAGAATCCAGGCTCCCAGCCTTGCCGAGCACCAGGCTGGATCCTCATTCACAGATGACATGGTAAGCTTACTCCGGTACCCCCAGTGCCAGGTCAGCCCCTGTGGACTCAGGGTTGAGGTCACCTATGTGGCTAAAGGGCTGGGTCCATCACTGTAAACTCAAGGATCGGCCCTACCCCAGTGGCCCTGACACCAGGTCAGACACTGAGGATTCACACGACAAGCCTGCCCACCTGCTGGCATGGCACAAGACCTGTCCGTCCACGGAATCCAGCAGCAAGCCCTCCTATGGGCATCAGTGAATGAGCTACCCAGAATCTCTGGGGAAGGTTTTCCCTACCAAGGCATTTTGTAAAATGTGGAAGAGAGACATACTTGCTCAAATGCACAGAGCCCAGCGTATGGCCACAGAGATCAAGAATAGTCACAAAAACATGCCATCAAGGGAAACGAATATGGCTCCAGTGAGTGACCCTAAAGAAATGGGAGATCTATGAACTGTTTGACAAAGAACTCACAATAATCCTCTTAAGGAAACTGAGTGAACCGCTTGAAAAAGAAAAACAGGCAGAAAACTATACAAAATTACAAAAAAAATGAATGAACAAAATGAAAATGTCAAATAAATATGAACCATTAAGTAAAAGCCTAACAGAAATCTTAAAGTTGAAGAATACAATGACGGAAGAGAAAAATAGTAGAATTCCGGAAACAGAAGAATTAGTGAAGTAGGAGTAGTCTGAAATCAAGCAGTAAGAGAAGAAAAAACAAAAAAGAATGGATAAAAGTGAAGACCTATGTGAATTATTACAGGACAACATTAAGTGAAACAACCTATGCATCACTGGATACCCAGAAAGAGAAGAGAAAGAGAAAGAAGTAATGACCTATAATTTCCCAAATCTGGGGGGAAGTTTAGATATCCAACTTCATGAGGCTGATAGATCCCCTCAGAATGTCAATCCCAAAGCAATCTTCTCCAAGAAACATTATAATAGAAATGTCCAAAATCAAAGACAATACAGAAAGCATGGTCTCTTCAATAAATGGTGCTGGGAAAACTGGATATTTACATACAGAAAAATGAAATTGGAACCTTATACCACTCACACAAGTTCACTCCAAATGCATTGAAGACAAAATGGATTGAAACAAACCATTGAAACTCCTACAAGAAAACGTAGGGGGTTAAAGTTCCTTGAGGTTGCTCTTAGCAACCAATATTTGGACTCAACGCCCAAAGTGGATATGACACCGAAAGCGTAAACAAAATAAAAAGTAAATTATACCAAAATAAAAAGCTTCTGTACAGCAAAAGAAACCATCATCAAAATGAAAAGGCAGACTAGGAACTGAGAAAAATACTTGCAAACCATTTCCTTGATAAGAGGTTAATTTCCACAAAATATAAGAAACTCATACAACTCAATGGCAAAACAGTCCAAATAATCCAATTTGAAAAGAACAGTTTCCTTCTTCAAGATTTGCAGCTGCCCTAACCTGTCTGACAAGGTTGGCTGTCAAGGGGCCCAAGGAGTGCCTGGCGCGGAGAGTTAGTCTGCACTATGCTGGGGCCCAGGTCCCTCACGCAGATCTTGGCCTTCGAGCCAGGGAATCAGTTCAGTTTGGCCTTGGCCTTGTGTGTTCAAAGAAAAGGGCCCCAGAGAGTTTGGAATGTCTCTCCAACTCTGATGCTGGCCCCCACTGGCTTTCTATGGTTACAGCATACCTGGGCCTTAGACAAAGGCCTCACGTGGTACGTTCTGGGCAGCCCAAGAGCACTTGCAGTTAGTAACAGATGAGAAGGCAATGGAGAGGCTTAGCGGAAGAGGCTCACGGCTGGAGCTCACGCAGCCCTGGGCAGCTGAGCCCAGCGTGGAACAGCGCAGCCCCACTCGAGATTCAAGGCTGCTCATCTCCCTGCTCCTATGCCTTGCTCAGGGTACCCGAGGGAGAAAGCGGGAGTACAGTGTGCGCACTGGAAAGGTCTGTGCCAGAAGAAGGGGACCGTCCTCTCACTCATCCACCCAAAGCGGGTGACGCTTTGTCATTCCCACCATTTTAGGTGACATCGCGGTATAGCAGATCAACCAAAATGTAGTGACTCTGTTAAAACAGCAGCCATGCCTGACTTCTCCCCCAAGGCTACAGGCTGGCAGCCAGGCTGGGTTTAGCTGGGCAGTCCCAGTCTCAGATGGGCTTGCTCATGTATCTGCAGTCACTATGGGGTTGGCTGAGGCTGGTGGTTGAGCGTGGCCTTGGCTGGGATGACTCTTGCCTGTCCCACAAAGTCTATCTCCTTGCAGCAGTCCAGCCGGGCCTGCTGGCACGGGGGCCGGACAGTCTTTCAGGACAGAGTCAAGCACACAGGTCCACTTGGAGGTCAGAATAGGCGCACCGAGACCACGCTGCACGCCACGGGCCAACGCAGGCACGAGCCACCCCGGAGTCAGCGGAAGAGACACTGACTCCAACTATTGGTGAGAAAAGCTGAAAAGGCACTGTGCAAAGAACACAGACAAAGGTGATGATGGAGAACTGAAGCAATCTCTGTAATCCATCACGAGAGCCGCAAAGGCTTTGTACGAACTAGCAGGAACACCGCTCCACACGTAATCTCTTCCCCTATGAAAATGATGAAACACCCAAATCAAACTGTAAATCAGGTCTGTGAGGCAGTACTTTCACCTCAGGAGGTAGATTACAGAATCCATTCTCTGGCTGACCCAGACTTATTCTCTCTGGCAACTGTTATTACACTCAACTGAATCAACTGCAAATTTGCATACCACAAGTTCAGGAAATAACCAAATGCAAAATAAAGTTCAATGTTTGAAAACTTCATATTTTAATCACAGCATAATAGGAAGTGGATTTTTTCACCGCAGTCAATGAATTAGGTGGGATCGGATCGGGAAGATGGCCGAGGGCACCGCTACGCAGAGAACCCAGCCAGGGCCCGCTGCTCGCTTCCTTCCCAAGGCGGGCAGATCACTGACCTGACTCGTGACGAGCCAGCCGGGGAGTCGGCTATGGAAATGAAGTTGTTTGGAGATAATTTAAAAGAATATACTAGGGATCAAATAATGCAAGTTAAGCCAAAGCACAATCTCATTGGAAAGATTTCTAAACTACAAAAGTCAATTTGTTTCACAGTCCCTGGTACATCACGTAAAAGGACATTATGATGGAGATTTCAGTTCCAAATGCCAGACAGACAATACATATTTATCTTTTCTCTCAATTGAGATTATTTAAAGTGAATATAAAGAAGAAAAAGGAGCCAGAACTGGCGCTAACAGAGAGAAGGGGAATGAGGATGGATCAGCAGCAGCAAGAAGGCAGCAAATGTCGGGCGGATAATGAGCTGATGGGGGGCAGGGTATGGAAGAGCAGGGCAGAGATGCTGTGGCTGTTCTGTGCTCCCCAAACCCGTCATTTCGTGACTCGCATGGAAAACAACGTTATTATGCCTCGCTGGATGAGCAGACGGGACGCTTGAGGCTGGGGGCCACTGTCCTGTGCCTCTAGCTGCCCTGACATCACCCAGGAAAGCAGCGATTTCTCAGTACTTCTGTGATCCAGGGGCTCTGAGGCCAGGGCGAGTTTGCCCCCCAAAGCACATTTGGCAATGTCTGGAGACATTTCTGGACATCACAACTTGGGATTCTGGGAGGGTAAACGATTGGAATTGAAGGAAGAGTGCTGAGGGATACTGCTATAAACACCCCAAAGTACAGGACAGCCACCTTCCCCAGCTGAGAAAGATCTGGCTCCAAATGCCAATAACGCAGAGGCCAAGAAACCTTGTACTCCATCTGTGACCAACCACTGAGCCTCAACAGAGAGGCCTGGAAGTTTCGATGTTGTGAAAGGGATCTCAGATATCGACCTGACTAGAAAAATAACAAGAAGTTTGGAACTTGGAAATGCCAAGTAAAAATCTGGAGATAGCTCAAGCTCTGGGCAGAAAATAAAAAGAATAGTTAAACATCTATACTTGAAACAGTCCATCTCAGCCACGGCCTCATGCAGAAGTGCCCACAGTCAATATGTTCGGGGCAGACTATTAGGAGATTCTTCCCCTAGAAATTGGACTAAGCCATCCGAGAAGACCTCCCGCACAAAGTGGGGTTGTCTGGCGCCCCAGATAAAGATCTCACATTCTAGCACTGAGAAGGCCACCATGCCAACAGCTTGCTCTTGGCCTGCTCAGTCTGGAGATAAGCCAGTCAAAACACCTGGTTCACGTCACAGAGCTTCTTTACAGCAGTTTAGGCCAGAGTTCCCCAAACTTTAGCAAGCAGGAGAATCTCCAGAGGATCTTGTTAAAGTGTAGATTTTGAATCAGTAGGGCTGAGGTGGGGCCTGAGAGGCTGCATTTCTGAGGAGCCCCATAAGTGCAGGGGTATGCCAATTCGGGGGGGGGGGGTTGTCCACAGCCTGAAGCCTGTTTTTGTAAAGGAAGTTGTCTTAGAACACGCACAGCTGCTTTTGCACTCTAAGGCGGAGTTTAGCAAGTCAAGTCACACTAAGTGCCCCGACTGTGGTGCAGTAATTCCAAACTTTCACTATCAAGGGCTACCTTCTATGAAGCTAGTAAGTACCCCCGAGAACGCAAATAATGCATCTGGATTACAATTTCAATAAAGGGCCAGATAGCAAATATTTTTGGCATTGTGGTCAAAGACTCCGTTAATATTCCCCTCAAAGGTAAAACAGCTCAAGTGATATGGGGTTAACCAACTTGGAGAGGTTTCAGTACCCAAGGATTAGAAAATGAAGATGGTGTGTCTTCAGCATTCATTCAGTGACATTTCAAAAAAGGTGTGGTACCCATGAGTCCAATATAAGAAGATACAAAATGGTATATGAAACTGTTACATGATATTTTACAACAAATAATATTTTTTAAGAATAGAAATAGGAAAACAGATTGTATTCATTTACAATACTTCCCTCTTCTGGCATATTTTAATTTGTGCTTTGGGTGAGGGAAACATCACAGAAATAAAAACAAACCCAATGGAGATGACATTCAAGAGCTTATAGTTTTGACAAAGCATCGGCCAAAATTGTTTTCTGCCCTCACAGAATTTTATTGACTCTCTAGAACTTTCTGTGTCATGCAAATATGAAAAGACCACAAACGCCAGCTTTGCTTGGTAAAGGTCTATTACGAAAAATAAAATCCACATCCATTATCTTAATTAGAAAATTCATTAGTGATAGCAATTACTTTCTAAATACATTGAGTAAAGAGAAGGGAAGTCATTCGTGCTCACCAACATATCTATGGAAAGAGTCTCAGATTAGCAAAATAACCTGGGCACTTTGGGGGAAGATAGAGCACTTGCTATATTATAGATAAGCCAAAACAAACCAGGAAATGGAAAAATTTCAGTGTAACATGTTTATTTCCAAACCGCTCCTCACTTAACCGGCAGTTTGCATCATAATGCATGAAAATGACAGTTTCAATTTATAAAACAGGAAAATTACGCTTAAAAATCCTAACAGTAATCCTGAGAACAATTAATACACACAAGTAAAATGTGTCACTTTGTCAAGCTGAAGAAATGCCTTTTGATGTTGTAAAGCCCACATATGAGGGCAGAAACTGTGGGTTGAAGGAGGAATTAGGTGGAGAACAAATTATCACAGGCTAATGCACTGGTCCTGGCAACCTTCAGAGATTTGATTAATTTTAGTCATAACCTGACAATTAATAAAGCATGTTTTTTGGAGTGCGTGTTGGAAATGATATGTTATGACTCAATTCATTTCCTTAGAAGAGGCTACATAACCTGAACTACACAGCGTTGAGCTACCAGGATGAAGTTAGAACTGGTGCTGCCGCCCAACCTCCTCCTGACGAGGGAGTCCTTATTCTCTCTTCCTGTAGGTTGGAGAAATGAAGATAGGGTATTGCCAGAGAGAACTTGGGGAGGGGAGGGGGAAAAGAGCACAGGGCTTCTTCCAAGGCATGGCGCACAGATTCTCTGTCTTCCTTCTGTTCGTGTGGTTGATGGCACACCCATCAGTCATGGCCCTCTGGAGAGATGAGATGACGGAAGCCTTGCCAGGAGTCCAAGCAAGGCCTCCTCAACCCTCCCCTAAGCCTACTGGTCTCCCCAGTGGCCCAACCTTGCTCTGAGAAGAACTGAATTCAACTGGATACAGATGGGATTTAAGTAAGTTGACCCAACACTGTAGGACTCCAGCTGGCCCTGTTGCTCAAAGGCCTTAGCCTGGCTTCCATTTAGTCCCATAGGCCAAGTCCCCTACCTCCCAAAGCAGAGTCAGGTGGGGTCTTTCCCTGAGCTTATCCCCCATAAGTAACCCCTCTGTGGGGGCAATGAAGATTCCAACGAAAAGAGAAAGCAGACAGTAAGTCAAAGACAGGCCTGCTTGTAGAGCAGAAAAAGTGATGGAGGGAGGTGACCGCAATACAGAGCAGCCTCTTTTGAGTGTAGCTCCCCTGTGTCACGGGCTGGCTACTCCAAGTTCTATGTGGGGTCTTGGCCTGTCGTTTCCTACCACAGGCCTGTCTTGTAACCACCCCAGCGGCCATCAACTACTAAAGGTTGTCTTCGCTGCTTCTGGCTTCCCGACCAGGGCACAGAGCTCTGAAGAGCTTTCAGCCGTGTCAGCTCCTGGGCTCCTCAGGTCCACGGGGCACACTCTTCATGTGTCACATGTGGTTGTCATGCCCGAGTCTGTTGGCTTGATCATACCTCACACAGTTGGCAGAGGAACAAACGTACATGCTTCCAGAGTCAAGGCCGTGAATCACCTCGCTCAGGATGAGGTGGCCAACTCGACGTGGTATCCTCCCTCCCCCGGGCGGCCCCAAACCATCTACCATGAATGAGGACTCCAGAGCTCAAACTTTGGCTGTGACCTAGTCAAAACTAAATATTGCACAGCAGCCCACTTCACACATGCAGAAATAAAATACACACAGTTCATCAAAGCTTAGATGCCATTTGATTATGAGACCAACACTGATTTTAGAAGAGATGCCAAAAGCAGAAAAATGCGCAATTTTATTAACGAAATATGAAAGCAAACGCTTTGTGAAATAATACTTATTTGATTACATAAATGGCATGGCTATTTTTTGTCCTGTTCTATTTCCTTATTTTAAAATGCGGCTATGACCAGCTAAATTAATTTATTTACCGACTGCATGGTTCGGAGCTATAATCTGAAGATAAAGACAGTCCCTCTCAAGCGCTTAGAGGCAGGGACAGGCTTCTTGCTACATTTCTGACGGACTCCCAACACAAACCACGGCCTGTCGCAGACCCTGAGCGACCTGGGTCCTGCCCCAGCACGCCCCCAGCCCCTGCCTCTTAAATGCCCCGCAGTATCTGAGGCTGGCTCCCTTCCTGCGACGTCCTTCAGTCACCTTGCATCGCCTCAGTTGGATTTTGGGGAACCAAGGGCACTGAGGGCTTTGTGCTCCGGTGTTTGGACAGCACCCTCCTTGGCAGCTAGAGGGAGCAGAGCCCTGAGTCACATATTTGCTTCCTGACCGGCAGGGTGAGGGCAGAGCACCACCTCCTTGGCCCTGACAGGAAAGCCTCCCCTCCTCCCAGGAGAAGGCCTGTTTGTGTTCAGTCCGGGATGATAAAGAGAGTCTCTCTGGGAAGGGCAAGCTGGCAAGGCAGCTCCCTCAGAGGAGCAGTGGTTTCCTGAGGCCGGTGTTTCCCGCGGTGCCACGGTCACCCACGGCGCCGAGCATCTGCCAGGGACCCTGCACATCACCCCATGCACTGGAGGGAGCAAGAGAAGCAACACAAACTCGCTGCCTTCTGAGTAACACCCATCTGCATCCTTGTGGGCTCAGTGTTTCCTGTCAGACTGAGCATGCGCAAGGACAGAAGAGCCCGCCGGTGGCACTCCAGGCCGAGCCTGTTTAAATCACACAGCACATGTGCCTTGCTGCCTTAATTCTCCACTGACCGCCTGATGCCCACTAGATGGTAAGCCTCATGAGGCCAGAGAAGAGGTAATACATGATAATTAATAGCAACGTACACGTCTAGTCACTGTTTATGATGTATAAATTGTACAGTTCACTTCCTCATTCACTACGGAAACTCTTAGCTACCTTAGAAATGTGCAAAAAGGTCTCATTTTATAAAAACGTGTTCTCCTGAAAGCTGCCTGCCACACTACCTCCAGCCAAGTCTTGCTGGAGATAACGCACGCTTATAGTTCAGGGACGCAGAGAGTTACAGCATCAAAACAATGAAGTGAATGAACTGCAGTGTTGGTGCGGGAATGCGGCTTAGTCATGGTTACAGAAAATTTTCTACAATTAAAATGTTTACTCTGCTGTCTTAGAACGTACAGGGAGAGAAGCAAATCTTGTTTGATAATTGTGTGTCTTGGTGGCCCCTCAGGGTCATTGCCATGAATATTAAACATGGCCGCATTGTACAAGGAGAGGTTTTCTGTCAGGCCATAGTCTGCAAATTAAGGTTTTTTAATAAACTCCTAAGAAGGGTTTTTTTTTTCCAAAATTTTCTTCTTTCCTGATACCATTAAATTGGGTATGTCTATTTTCCTTATCTTCTCACTAGTCAAGGTTTTGCAGTACCTCTGAAAATGAAAGAGGCTTCTCACGCAATAAGCAGCACAGCCCCTTGCAAAATCACACCACTTAGCCCGTGTGCTGCTGCTCAGCCGCCCCACGGAGCAGTGGAGAGACTCGTTCCTAACCGCTGTAGACCTGGTTTCATTTTCAGAAAAAACTATTTGCATTTATGCCATTCCAAGCAAAACATAATATCCAAGTTTGAACAGGCTTTCCTTAACATGAGGGGCACTGATGGGCCCTGTGCTCTGCTGGAATCTTGGTGTGGGGGCTGCCAGGAGGAAGGCTGAGGACCCTGGGGAACGAGCAGAGTGAAGGCAAGGGATCACTCACGTCTATTTCTCCATGGCTCCACCCTGGCCGTGTGGCCTTGAAGAAGTCCCCTGTCCTCTTTTTACCTCATTTCCCTCATTTGTAAAATGAGAACAGTACCTGGCTATGCAAATTAACTAATCAATCATTTTAAATGGCTAAGATAAAAGTGCTTTAGACTCGCAAGCCATTTTATAGGATGTAAACTGCTATCTTCCAAATACTCCATATGTGCAACTCTATTAAGCTTAAAAAAAAACCACCAGTGGTTTTACAGCAAATTATACTAAGTGCTTTATAAATTCCAGAGGCAAATGCTGATAAAGGTTCTATAAACAGTGTTTACAACGACAGCCACGCAGAGAGCTGAAAAATAACATTATGTGGCAGGCATGCCGAGAGAGCATTATTACTGAAATAATCCTAGTTCCTAAACCAGGCAGGAAAAGAAGCCAGCAAGGCCAAACTTCTAGAACTTCAGAAGGTCTTCCACTGACATGTGAATGGGCGCTACCTGCCAGGAGCGAGGCCAGTGGATTTCTTTGTTTGGTGATAAAAACAGGCCCCAGAGAGGGGAGGAAAGCACTGAACACAGAGACAGTGGACGCCCTCGGGTTTTCCATTTCACCCAAGTCTGGAGAATCCACGTGACCTCACCGTGCCCATCTCTTTTCTGCTTGCCATGGGCCTCGGCAAGCTGGTCTGAAGGTGGGCTGCTGTTCTCAAGCTTGTCCTCTTTCCTCTAGATCTGGGACTGGCTCCCTCAAGCAAGGCTTGGCCAGAACAGGCAGGCAAAACCAGTTCCTGAGGTCAAGAGGGGGCAGCGCCAGAGGGCAGTGGTTCTCTAACTTGAAGGCCAGGGGCGTGCCCTGGGGAACTGTGAAATGTCCTGGCTCCAGGCCTCACTCCCTCCTAATTACATGAGAATCCCCAGGGGGTGTGTCCAGGCAGCAGGCATTTTTAAAACTCTCAAAACTTTCGGAATTCGCAGCAGAATGAGAGAATCAGCACTCTTCAGGCTTTCTGAGAAGTCCTCCGGAATGCAAAACAGACAGGCACCTCTTCTGTGGTCTCCCTCCCCCAGGCAGCGAGCTTTGCCCCGGAGGCCAAAGGGGCTCTGCAGAGATACTCCCCTCTGTCTTGGCAGCTGGTCTGTAAGGAAAAGAAGGGGCACGGCCCAGAGAGACCCGGAAACCCTCCTATGCTCACCCTGGGCCTAGACCAGGCTGAGTTATTTACTGGTCTCACTGAACTCGAGTCCTGTCCATTATAAACACAGATGTGAGTTTTATACAGACGAAATACACGAATCTTTGACGGTGAGTTTTACTCTGCCAGGCACAGAATGGGCTCCCGGGTCTGCATTCCTGCTAATATCTTTTGGCAGGGAGCAATTTCTTTTAAGATGCTTTATTGACTTTGGAAATCCTGGTCCCTATTCCGGGAGACGGCACTCTGAGGGGACACAAGATTCATGGCAGAGCTTGGGTCGGCGGCCGTCACAGCGAGAGGAGAACCCACAGAGCTCTGTGGTCCCAATTGTCGCCTGGCTGGATTTTCCACCTCATGGATCTCAGTTTTCAACCCACGCCCACCCACTGTGCAATTTTGTTGAACCTCTGACAGTAAATGTCCATCTTCCCTGGCAACCATCAGTTGTCCTGGAAACTAATCAGAATGTGTTAATTTTCTTATTTTTAATACATGAGCTCTGAGCTACCCGAAACCTTAAATCTGGAAACTTTTGAAACAGGTTAGAAAATATCTCTTTCCAAGGATTTTAGGCAGAAAGCCCTGAAAGTGTTGATAGGTAATAGCATTTTCAGCAACAATGTATTTCTATATAACAATATATATATTTATTTCAGAACCTGTAGCAGTGGAGACACTGAGAAACATCCTTTTTCCAAATGGTTCACATTTTCAAAGCATGTTTCTCTTGAAAAGCAGTTGATTGTTCATTGTTAAAATTTTTATCTCAAGATTGGGCCTCCCTGGTGGCGCAGCGGTTGGGCGCTGCGCTGTGGAGCTGTCGACAGCTCGTGATGCGAGTTCAACGCCCAGCCGGGGAGAATCCCACACGGTGCGGCAGACCTCTCCTGCCTCGCCCGCTGCTCCCCTCAGCAGTGTATTTCTGATCTGCCTGTTCTGCTCCCCACTCTGTCTCTGGTGAACCCTTTCACCGCCCCACGCCTCTGGCCTGTACCCCAGCTTGTATGTATAAATAAATAAATCTTTAAAAGAAAAATTTATCTCAAGATAATAGACAACATGTTTCTATCTCCAACAGACCTGCTTGAAAGTATGCTATTAACACCCTCTTGACATATCTGAAGAGAATTTTGTAAAAGAAAAAGCTACATTCTTCATTTTGACACCCCTTTAAGAACCTTTTGTCCTGAGATAAGGAGCAAGCCTCTGCATAAATCAAAAAAGATGTTTATGGCCTTGTCCCACCTCGTTACAAAGTACAGTATTCAAAGAGAAGTTGTAATTAAATGAGGCACAGTACTGACACCTCACAGGACACAAATGACAATGAACTTGCAAAACACGGAAACCCCAAAAAAGAATCACGAGAGTAGAGCTGGACGTTCCACGTTCTCAAACATTCCCAGCCCCCTCCAGATGCATGAGCAGGCATCAGACGCAACACAGGCCACAGGCCGCAGGCCACAGGCCACACGGAGCCTCTCCACACGAATCTGCGGAGTCTGATGCAAGTTTAGAGTTGAAAATTTGGAATGGAAGGCCTCGCAGCACAGCAACCAGCGCGGGGGCAGGGATGACTAGTTGTTAAAGCGGTCATGGAAACTTCCAGGAATCTGAGTAGGGTCAGAAAGGATCATCTGTTAGAGAAAACCGACCCACCCTGACTCCAAAGAGATAAACGTCCACAAAGGAATGAATCCCCCCCCAAAGAACACCCTTTGCTCTGGCAAATGCCATCTTGTCCTCTCAGACTGCCCACCTGTGTCTCTGCAGGGGTCTCCCAAACCTGCCCCTTTTGCAGAGCAGCGCTCTGCCTGCCTGTGTCTATGCGGGTATCTCCTTTCTTTCTCTTTTCCTTAATAAACCGACTGTGTGATGATGAACAGGAATGTCTGCTGAAATCTTTGTCGGAGGGAAGCAAGAACCACACGCACCGAACACCATCAGCTGAACCAAAACAGAGTTTACATTACAAATTTAAGTTTTGTTTCTTTTTTTTTTAAAAAAAGAGTGAATCAACACGGCACCCCCAGCTTCGGAGCACACTGCGCTAGAAGGGGGACTAGTAAGGATAATGGGCACTGAGAAAGTGCGCCCCAACACTTCTCCACACCATGAATGGCAGGCACTGCAAACTCATCAGGGCTCCTCAGCCTGTAGAACGCAGAGGCAACCACGACCAGCCAATGTCGTGGCGCCGCTGGCCTAATGAGGCAACATTGATGCTTCAGAGAAACTTCTATCAGTGTGGATAAGCTACTTCAACACAGCCATTCCATTCGCATCCCAAACAGCTCAGACTTTTCTAGAAAAAACAGTCCAAAAGAGATCTCAGAAATTACAATTTTCAAGTTGTCTGTCATTTCTCCTAAACAGTCTTGACACTTTCACCAGAGTTCTCATTAGAAGCAAACAGAATAAAGGAAATGTTTTTTATTAGTGACAAGGCATCATAAGTCTTTGCCATTTACTTGAAATCCAATTTATGCAATCGTCAAAGACCTTAAAATTCAAATGACTTCTATATTCAGATCTTAAAATGGCAATAGGAAGTTCATTAAATCAGAACTAAGCTTTCTTCATTGAATATAAATTTTAACAATCTCAGGAACATTAAAAAATGCTAAACTGTGCATGCCATTTTCAATGACGATCCCTATAACTATAAAAGATTTTGACTTCCAAACCAATGTGATCAGGGCATTCTAGTAGCTAAATGTCTGGCTTTAAAGCAACCTTTGTGATGTAAAAGAGAATGTCACAGCACCCTGGAGGATTTCTGTGGTCCTCTTTGTAATGCTAAGAGCAAGCACTCCACCACTCAGTGGCTTTACCCAGATACCCTGTGAAGAAAGGCATTTGAGAGGTGGATCTCAAATCATGAGAAGAAAAAGGGAAAGGTGAAATGCATCAGCAAGACTCATTATGCTTGAAAAAAAAAATAAGTACCATAATCAAGACTTCAGTTTAGTTTAATAAAGCTATTACGAGTATATCATCTTCCAACACACCGTGGTTGAGAATATTTACAATTTTATCTTTCCCTCCGGAATTAAAATCATGCAATTCCTACTGAAGACATTCCTCTCTAAGAAGTCTGGAAAGGAACACGCACTGTAACAACGCACTCATTTGATGACGCCCGATGGGTCACTGCAGGTCTGTGCTGACTGACCTCGATGCTGCCTTTGTCTCCTTTCAGCACTTCGGCTGAGGGCAGAGGTCACCCAACTTCAGCAAATAATTCTTTATGGTGGGGCATCCTGTGCCTGTGGGATGTTGAACAAGATCCCTGGCACCCACCCACCAAATGCCAGTAGCACCACCCTTTCCCAAATTTGTGAAAGCTGAAACTGTCTCCAGACAAAGCCAAATGTTCCTCTAGGTGTGCGGCCTTCACAGGCACAACCGAGCTCTGGGAAAGCCTGCCTCACTGCCAAGCTCGCATGGCATTCTGCTTGTTGGCGCCTCGTTCTCATTCTCCTCTGTCCACCGTGAAACTGTTGGGGGAGATGTCGGCCTGAACAAACTCCACAGATAGGTTTTTACAGACCCCATCCACACCTCAGACCAGAGAGATCTAAGACACCTAAGACTACAAATTCCATAATGCCATCATCACCGAAGGGAGGATGCTGGGAACTGAGGGTGGAGTTAAGCAGCCAAGTTTGGTATATAACCAGACATGTGGGCTTTGGGGGATCTCTTGGCAGTTCGCTGGGTTTTGGTGCGCCATTGGGATTCTAGCCCAGCGGAACTGGTAGGACGCATTCACCAATTTATTCTTTCTTTTTTTCCCTTGAGTTGTTTTTTTATTTCCCTTCCTTTTGTAAATAAACCCTTTATTAATTTTATTGTGTGTGCTTACAATTGAGTATTATTATAAGTCCCTTTTAAGCGCATGGGTGAGGACCCACAGTCAGGCACCCCATTTTATATCGGGGCTGCCCTGTAACAAATTCTGCCAATGGCCTTGCTCTGCCCTCTGTTTTAGAATGCCGCTCACACATCTCGCCTACTTTGCGCTTGAGAATCTATGTTTGGAACTTACATCCTGCCCATCTTATTGTCAGGTCCTTGCATATAACCTAGGGACCAACAGCTGCTTTCCCGGGCCAGTCAGTGCCTTGTTGTCTTTCCTATGTTCCCTCCCTTAAATCCACCAAATTCCCTATTTGAGAGGATACTGACAGGGTTCAGAACAAGCTACCCAAAAGATGGCGCCCCGGCACACGGAACATTTTCCACTGAAGGAATTTGAGGAAGGGCAGGGGTGGGAAGACGCTCTGACCTCCCCATCCTCCCTGAGGCAGGTCACGAGACCCGCATGGGACAGGCGCCCTCCCTGTACCTGAGGAAGGAGCAGCCTGATCTCTGAAGGGAGAGAGTGGCCCAGAGGTGTCTGAACAAAGATCTTACTAAAGGGCTCTAGTTGACTACTCCGTGCTCACACCCTTCAGTCCTGTCAAAATTCCCCATACCTTTCTACTCGTCAAACCTGGAATAAAAACACTCAAGCTGAACTGTTTCTTTGGGTCTTCATTTCCTTCCGAAGGCTCCAATGTCAGACAGAACTTATATTGAATCGATGTGCATGTTTTTCTCTCGTTAATGTGTCTTTGTAAGTCGCATTTACTGAGGAACCCAGCTGAGGAACCCAGGAGGAGAGTAGGAAAAGGGTTTTTCCTTCCTTGCATTAGAAGACTCTCAGGGGGACACGACCATTTAATTCATCCATGGAGACAAACTGGCACAGTGGTCACTGAATAATTATCACTACACTTATCTCAAGACAGCCCAAGAACAACATTGGACCCCCCTCCAAAAAAACCACCCCATTTGTTTAGAAATTGTAAATGAAAATGGGTTTCCAGATTTCTGTTTGAAAAGAAAATGAAATTCATTTTAACAGTCTTTAGCCAAAGTTTCTGGCAAGCAAACTCAAAACTTAATCACACAAGACATTAAATAGTATATTAGTCACTCGGCACAAGTTAAATTTATAACTGTTAAATTGAGAAAGCAATAATCAGAGAAACTACTGAATATCTAAAGTATAAGTAGTAACACCGTCTAATAAATATGACATGCAAAATGTTAGCTATAGAAATCGCTGATCCGTGGTATTTACTCAACTGCCTGCACATTAAAGATAAAGGTTTTTTCTTCTTTAAGAATGCACTAATTGTGGTGCATTTGTGTTTCTTTAGGCAACCCAGCAGCTGTAGTTCCAAACATGAGCCTTTGAGAAATGCATTTAAATGAATATTTATAAACTTTTCTCTAGCAATTATATTTAGCAACTGTAGCAGATGCCTCTACTTTCGCAGTGTTAGCTGTGTCACCAATTAGAGTCCCTCTTTAATCACGCTGTCCCCCAGTCACTTGTCTCAAAGTGGACCACTGCTATATTGAAGGAGGGGGAGAGACACTGGTCTAGTCTAACAAGTCTATTATCAAGTGAAAAATCAAAAGTCATAAAAAACATACATAAACCATAAGCACTCAATGTTCATAACCTCAGAGTTTCCCAAAGCAACTATAGGCTCATTTGAAATTAAGATTTTATGCTCTGTGCCCTCAACGGGATATTATCTCGAATACGGCTGGATAATTTCTGTGCTTCCTTTACAGCCTAGTCGCTCAGTGGAGGGTCCACAGACCCGCAGGCCACCCCACAGAATCCTCAGCTCACTCCTAAAACCGATTTCCAAGCTATTGGAGGAGAAGTCTGCAAATGCAACTAGGTGACTCTTGGGGTCTAAGTTTGCAAACCAGTTTTAAGACAATTTGAGCCCACCTTATCCGGGGGGCCTGCAGACAACTGAAAGCTGACTTGAATGACCACCGTTTTGTATTTCCAAGGTCTCTCTTCCATCACTGCCCTGATTACCTGCAATGGCATTCACTGATGTCCTCCTGCTCGACGCCGAACTACTTAAAGGGGTTTACGCATTTTCCACGTTGTTGAATGGAAGAAAATTAGTAGTTATTTGATTGGATAAACATGCTCAGCTCTCTGATACTGAAAGCTATGTCAGTTTTAACATCTTCGGTTTTACCCTGAATTCTAGAAATATTGGCCAAATATGAACTCTAGAACAGGCTTCCCATCACTTATAATATTTATGGCTGCCTTGCATTCTTCGGTCCTGATTTCCTTGTTCTTCCATGCATTTGCATACAGTAAATCACATGCATTACGCTACACAATTAGATTTTGGAGAAGCTCCATTTTTCCTCTTAAAGATTGAGGAATTTTGAAAAAATTCACGGGGGATGAGGGAACTAACTCCATTTAGAGGGAAAAAAGAAATTTAAAATACTGGAAGGCTCAAGTCAGAAGAGGAAATCAAATGAAAATAAATTGCTTAGAAAGATGAAAGAAATGGGGGGGGAGACCTCACAAAGCCTCCCCCTTTTGAAGGATTGGGGTTTTTGAACTTTCTAGATATTGTCCATGACAAAGAGAAAAAGATCTCCGAAACCACAGTCACAGAGCTCTCTCTGAGCTGAATTCCCTCAATTCAAAGTCCTAGCAGACAGACTGGTTCCCTCTTCCCTCTGGCCTGAGGAGCGACTTGAAAGCTGATTTCTCTACTAAGCTTCCCGATCTCTCTTCCTTGAGTGCAGTCCTTACTAGGGCTGTCAGGGTTTTTTCCTCTTCACTCCTCCTTTCCAACAGGAATCCCTCCCAGCCTGCTTCTCAGTACTACTGAAAAGAAACTAGCAAACCTTCCCTTCCCTGTGCACATCCGGGATCAGCAAACATTTTCTGTGAAGGGCCAGATAGTAAATATTTTCGGAGATAGGTGTCATCCAGGCTCCGTGCCAACTACACAACTGTTGTGCAGACAACAGGCTAAAAAATGGGCATGGCAGACCATCAAAACTTCATTCACAACACAGGCCGTGGTGTCAGCTCCGCAAGGCGTCACCTCAGGGCTGTGTCCCTGCATCGGAAACCCCTGACCTACCACTTCTCCCCACCATGTCCGAGGTTGTTCTCAAAGCTCATCAACGACCACCACCACCGCCTGATCGGATCACCTCTTCGACCTTCCTTTTCTCAGGTCTGAAGCCTGCCCTCTCTCCCAGAATGCCAAGCTCCTCTGTCCCTGTGACTTTTAAATATGACTTCTTAGTCTCCTCTTTGGCCCCTCATTCTCCACCTCACCTGTGACATACAGGCATTTTCCAGTCTCAGTCTCTCCCTCCTTTGGGGGGGCAAAAGTGAACACACACCGCCTCCTCCCATTATTTCCCCAGACAGTCTCCCACACCCCTGCCAAGGGCCTGGGCTTCCTCTTAGTCTCCCATTGCGCCACGGGAGCACGCTGAATGACTGCAGATGCTGCCCCAGTCTGCTGTTTCAGTCAGCCGTGTGGGCAGTGTGTGGCCAGTTTGCACAGACACCTGAAGCAAACATGTGTGCTCTTAAGAGAGGGCATTTGCAATTGCAGGGGTCTGCAGCGGGGCTGATGAGATCAATTCCAGAGTGCTCTCTTCCAAAAAAGAGGCAAGAGAGCCTACAGCCGGGGCATCCAGTTTCTAGTACTGAGAAGTTTAATTATTTGTGTCAGTCTTCTGGAGAACAACTGAAAAAGTAGAAGCAAGTAAACAAAACCATCTTAAGCCTACGAGGAACTAGACTATAAAAAGTGATGGAGGAGATTTGAGAAAGAAACAAAGCGGGATTATATAAATAAAAACATGAAATCCAAACTGAGAAACTCAGACGGGTTTAACAAAGGATCAGGTAGAACTGAAGAAAGCATTAGCCAGAGGGCAGGTGTTCAGCGCACCTGTCAGTAAACACAGAAGGGGGGGGCCGCAGAGGCTCCAGGTAGAGGGCCTCGCCCCCGCTTACTAAAGAAGATTGAGCAGAGAAAATATTCGAAGAGAAAATAGCAGACTATTTCACTCTGACAAAAGACATTAGTCCACAGTTTTAAGAAGTCCAAAAATGACTATCAAAGTGGATAACATAAATCAAATGCATACCTAGAAATGCAGATATCCTTAAAAGTAACCAGAGTAATTATCTTCAAAGGAATTGCATTTTGATGAAATCAAGAATTTCAGGCTGCTGTCTTCCAAGAAGAGGGAAAGGTTAGGCATGAGAGAAAATAATGGCATTCTAGAATAACAGAATCAACAAAAATCCTTTCCAAGAATAAAAGCAAAACAGACATTTTCATGCAAATGAAAACAGTCTGCCACCACAGAGACACTGGAAATGAAATACTGAAGCCTGTGGAAGTCCAGGTTTAAAAAGAGAGGAGAGATGGCTGAGGAAATTTCTAGGATGCAGGCAGGAAAGAAGGGCAAATAAAGTAGTAAATGGATGAATATAAACAAACACTGAGTGTAGCAAGCAAAAGTCACCTTACCTGGTGGAACAATGCAAAATACACAACAACGATCACAACGTAGAAGTATACAAGGCAGGAAGAGAGCAAATAGTTTAAATGTCTTTTTATTCCATGGGAGGAAGGTGAAAGTATTAATTAGATTTTGGAAACTAACAATTCATGCTTTGTTTTCAGTGGAAACCCCCAAAAGGCTAGAAATCTGCCCAAATCAACTAAGGGAGAGGCCCTGGATCATCGCACCCAGACGCAGCCACCCCGGGGCTCCTGTCTTGCTGGCTCAGATTTGCCCCCTCAAAGAGAGAGAACAAGGCGACACAAGGTAAACACAAACACGGAGCCCCTGAGCCAAATACAAAACACTGAAGATGGGAGATTTAAATCTAAGCCTAGAAACATATATCATTACATTAAATATAAACGAAGTAAAGGCTCACGTTAAAAGGCAATCAGATAAAATAAGAGACATATAAAATATAAGATTATAGGAAAAAGGCAAAGGAGAAATAAAGCATTGGGAAGTCTACTGAGGAACATCTACCTACTAGCAGAAAGAGGTGGAAAATTAAACTAATTATTGATCTTCTCCCCTGCTGGGTAGATACAGATTTCTGGTTATATTAGGGTGTGCTACTACTCAAGTTGAAAACAGTTACCCATTATGATCACCTTCTCAAATTAAGTCAACCTAGCTGCACAGGCGTGGGGATAATGCAGGCGTACAAGCAGTCACTCCTGGTTGGTTCCACATGAACGCTATTTACGCGGGATGTACCTCAGAGAAACATTTTTTTATTTCTTTTTTTCTTTTTAAATTTATTTTTTATTTATATCCTTTGCAATATTTTATATTCCACATTTGGTGGTGGGAAACCACCAAATCACCCAAGAGCCATCGCCATAGTGCCTTGCTCAGAGAAACCATTGACTTCACTTAATGACAATGAAATTTATTCAGAGGAAGGAAAGGAGGGCTCTGAGCTGGCGATAGTTTCTGAATGTGATTGTGACATCCTCCCTTCACTTCTCCTGAGGACACTGAGGAGGACGAAGAGCGCCGGGAGCCGTGCTGACACGGCGCTCTCTCCAGGCTGGCCAGGCGCTGCTCAGAATGCACGCGAGCAGAAGCCGACCTGTAGAGACCAGTCAGCTTTGCTCCCACACAAGCACAGATATCCCTTCTGATCCAGGCAGCAACTCGACACCAAGGGGATCAGCCAGGCAGTGGCAACAGAGCAGAGTGAACCTGGAACCCCAGCCTGTGGCTCAAGGCCACGATATCTCAAGGCAGCTCCAAGGCGTAATGGCTGGAACGAATGCCGCAGGCATCTGCTTCCCAGAAAAATACTCTCAGATGTCGGACTCCAGTCTGTATAGGCCCCACTCCCTAAATCGGCCAACAAATATTGATTATGCAGCTCTGCATAAAAGCTGGGCATACAATGGTTAACCAGGAAGATGGCGTCTCCCCTCGTGGCATGCACAGCTTAGAAAACAACCAAATGATCCAATTCCCTTTTTGTATAGACCAATTTCTCCCTGCACAAATTTAATTACTGTTAAAAAGTACAAACAAAAGGTCAGAAGTTTTAGTGTGATCTGGTACAACTCCTCTAAGAGGCAAGAAAACATTAGGCATCAAGGGTTTCCAGGTCTTTTTTGATAATTTTCCATCAATGGTTTAAATATTATCCTCTAATCAGGGAGAGCGACTTTCTAGGCTTCTCTCAGAGATAACTCCATGTAGAAGGAGGGTCTAGATTCCAGGGGCAGCACGGCTACACAGAATTTGGCTGTGTGCAGGCAACGCCCCCTAGAGCAGAGATGGGCAAAGTACCACCCACAGGCAAAATCTCAGTCATCTGTTCTTGTAAATAAAGTTTTATTGGAACACACCCATGCTCATTTGTTCACGCCACGTTAGAGTGACCGAGTTCAGAAGGAACTAGGATTCTCGGGTGCACAAAGTCAAACATTTAATTTGTGGTCCTTATGGTAGACATTTGATCTAGAGGGGTCCAGAGAGGGACCCCCGGGTCACATGCAGCGTGGTTTGAGCTTCCATGCACAGACAAATGTTCGACAACCAGGGGAAACGCAAAGGCCCCACCAGCTGCTACACGCTGAGGAGGTTCCCTAGACTTGGCCAGGCAGTTATTTAGGTAGGACTCTCATTAAAATAAAATTCATCTTCATGTAGCTCAGTGATCCTCATCTTTCTTCTTGACCACACACCACCTTGGCTGCCCCATTCCCTGCTCTGTTCCCTGAGCCACAAACAGACACTGCTCTGAGAAGTGCTCTTTCCAGTGGTTTCCTGGCGAGTCTGCTGCTTCTGGTAAAAGCCTGGTCTTCGTCACCCACCCCACCAAGTCTGTGTGGACACTCACAGCAGGGTCATCTGGAAGCCCCAAAGGATGGCCAGAGCTGTGGCGCCTATGAGAGTGTCCCATTCGCTTCAAATGAAGGACCAGTGGCCCTGGCAGAAGCAGCAGACTCACCAGGAAACAACTGGAAAGAGCACTTTTCAGAGCAGTGTTTGTTCTAGGCCCCAAGCACCACAGATGTCATGTGCAAAGGCCCAAACCTACTTCTCCAGGGCCCCGATATGCACTCAGAAACACAAGGAAACAGGCAGCACATATTCGGGATCTTTCTCTGGTCCAGTACCAGAATCCTGGTGTCCTTAGAAAATCAGTGACCAAGCTTCAAAATCCTTCCGTCACAATGACCTTGAAAAGACAGTTTGCTCTAACTGCAGCCCACAGAACCTTCTGGATAGAGTGGTTTCTGTGTAAGGCCTGCAACGACCTTGGTGAGCTAGTATTTGTTTCCTACTGTCAGGGTGAAGAGCGGCCCTGTGCAGCATGCAAGGTGATGGTACTGAGATGCAGAGGATGGTGGAATGCGAAGTCTCCAGGGGCCCTGCACACTGCAGGGGTGAAGAGAGAGCGTAGAAGCCTGCTAGAATACAGGGCCCAGGTGAAAAGCACCAGGGCTTGGGATATTTCTGAAAACCAAATGGTCATCCTAACTACATGGCACCCAACACGCTGAGATCGTCCCTACTTTGGTTACTATAGCAACATGCACAGCCTTACATTTACCTGCCCTTGGAAACTTCAGAGTCTCTGGACCTCCTCTTGCTTCTCTGCGCCCTCATCCAATCATTTGCCAAAACCAGGCTCGCTTTACCCAAGGTCTGTCACATGTGGCTCTTGCTTACTCAGACTGACCTCTAGCTCAGGCCCTCTGACCTCTGAAAAACCTCACTGCTGCCCCTTTTCCATTTCACTTTTAACTCCCAGGTTTCTTTCTTTTCATTACCGTACAACACACACACAGCAAAATACACGGATACCTTCAGCATGCAGCTGGATGAATTTTTACATCTGCACACACTCATGTACACAGACTGTTTCCAGCACCTTAGAAGGCCCCCTCCCATCCCCCCCAGTCAATACTCCCCACTAAGGAAACACCGATCTAATGATTAGCACCGTCCACCAGTTGGGCCTGGCTTTGAGCTTTATATGAATAGAATGATTCTTTTGCTCAACACTGGTCCGGGACATTCATTCCCGTAGTTGCATGCCTACTGTGTGAAGGAGGAGGCCTCCTGTTTTTTTTTCATTGTGGAAGAATCACACAGTGGCCTACTGAACAACAATGCATTTATCTAGCTGACTGCTGATAGGCATTTATCTGCGTATCAGAGCGAGGTTAATAGGGCCTGCAGTGGCCCTTTGTTGCTCTCTGACTTCCAGTCTCTTCCCCTTCACTCCTTCTAGAACAAGCCACCAAACAGATAAAACCATAGCAAGGTGCCAGTACTTAACGCCGTAAATAATGCCAATGGCTTCTCACTGGCTGGCTGATTAAAACTAGTCTCATTCTGACATTCGACTTTCTGCTGCTGCATTTTCTCACCATCCAGGCTTGAGGCCCAGCTCTGCCGTCTATATTCATGTGCATCCAGCCAAGTTCAGTCTCTCACCTCTGCTCAAACTCCCTCCATGCACCTTCCCACTCAGGGGAATTTGGTTTTGCAGTGGCTTGTGCCCCGGATGAGGCCTCTCTGCAACAGCAATGCACGCCCGTGGAAGATGTCCACGGCCTTCTGGGCACACTTCTATGAGTCGAGAATATTGTGGGCATTTACCACCGTGGAAGCCCATTGTATCTGAAGATTACTGGACCTGGTAGCACTGATCACAATGGCTTCTTGGAGATAATTACCACAGACTGAAGGGACCGGATGGTCAGCTGCTCTCCTTCAACAAGCCTCTGGGGCTACTTGTACCCTGTTCCTAAGGCCCCGTTAACGGGCTACTGGAAGGCCATGCAGCAAACACTGACTTAGATGAACCATTTCATGACTTTAGCAGTGGAAGAAATAGGCAATTCAAGCAGTAACTAGTTGATGTTCAGTTTTTGGTTAACTGTAATAAGGGGGCTTTAAGACACTGACTTTTGTGGGCATAATGAAAATGAAAAAAAGAAAAGAATAACCAGGACAGGATCCCTGGTTGGATCTGCCCAGTATTCTTCCCACAAATATTCCTTCCTTGCCCTTTTCCTAAATATGAACCTCTGCAAGGCCCAGCGCTGGGAGCTGCGAGGGGTGTCAGGGCAGAGATGTAAACCTTGCCCGCAAGGATCTCACACAGTCTACTGGAGAAAATAAAAAGATAAGAATAGAATAATCAGTGAAAATACTGGCTTGAGAAAACCTCAGAGGAAAAAGAAAGCACAGAAGGAGAATTTCTTGAGACAAACAAGAAATGCAATCAGTATTTCTGATTGTAGCAAGAACTCCTGTAAAAATAGCCTCCAGTCAATTTAGAAGCCGAGCAACCTAACACTGGCTGACTTCTGGTGGGTCAGGCTTTGGGGGAATTTTTTGAAGCTGAGCAAGTTTGTAAAATTAATGACCAAAATCTGCAACAGTACAAAGTGGAGGTCCAGCTGAAGCGGTCCTGAGGGTCTCCAGCTTGTGTCTGGTCAGCCTGGAAATCTCTCGGAGTTGCCCCTAAGAGGGAGTTGGCATCACTTAGCATAATATCTCCGAGCAAGAATTTGCATACACTAATCTAAGAAGAATTTCAGAGATCTCAATTATTAAATCATTTGAATGTTCTGCTGCACAGGCCACTTCAGCACAGGCATAAAGGTCCCCAGCCCGGACTGGCTGTCATCACCGCTACCGCTGGGGACAACTCGGGGTCTGCGCAAACTCTTCTTTGCCCGTTGTCTCTGGGGCCATGTGCTGTCACCGGAGAATGAAATTCACCTCTCTATCGATGGGAGGGAAATCTGGAATGTCTTTCAAGATTCATTTCAGAGGCTTTGCCATCTTGCAGGAATGTATCCAGTTCAGCTCCCTCCTGCCTGTGGGCACCAGCTCACTTCTGGGGAAGCTCAGGGGCGGGACTCATGGGACTCTGCAAATCCTCGCCTTCACCTGCTCTACCTGGGAGACCCGCGCTGACGGCTGAAGTTCAATGACGGGATGTCCAGTGTTCATAGGACGCTAATTTGGTGCATAAAGTCGAGAAACACCCTCAGAAGAACTGCTTCCCTACTGAGGAGTTTCATTTAAGTCAGGGTACACAAAGAACTACTTTTGGGTCCACCAAGAATTTTTTCTCGTTAATCGTGCTTCCTAATTTCTAGTTGTTAAACATCTCTAGCCATAATTTTGCACTGGGCACTAGGTAATTGGTAAAATAGCTGAATAGGATGTGACCTACAATGTTCATATTTACTGAGTCACCCAATTAATATGGCTTCTGCAGCCTGTTGCTCTATAATAGATTGTATCTCATCTTCATCATGAATAATTCATTTCATATGACACACATCAAATCAAAATTCAAAATCATGCACTGGGCAGCTATATTTTATGTGATTGTAAAATAAAAATGTTCACAGACTAGCTTCTACTTCCCGCTAGTGAGTGAGTGATGGGAAGCGTGGCTTTACGGTGGCTGCAGTCAGTGAGGCAGGCGACCCGGCTGCTCTCTCTCTAAAGAACAATGCAGCAAATCACCCCCACGGCCCATCGCGACTTATTTTCTTGTAAGTCTTGGGCCTGGGAGGGAGATAAACGCTGCATTATTACAGACTTACTATAAAGCAGTGGTTCTCAACCATGGGTGATTTTGTTCCCCAAGAGACACTATGTGATGCCTGGTGACATTTTTGGTTGTCATGCGGTGGGGGATAAGAAGGTGCTGATACCTGATGGGGTGTCAGGGATGCTGCTAAACGTCCTGCAATGCACATGGCAGCCCCCACAAGGAAGTTACCTGGTCTCAAATGTGAATAGTGCAAATGTTGAGAGACCATATTTTCACTCAATGTTGCCACTTAATTGGGCAAAGCTTTTGGGTAATGGGCCACACAGTATTTTAATGCAGACACATCAGTTGGGTATAGAAAAGAATGCTAAAAGTTTGCTGGGAACCTTTCCCAATCCCTGGGCAACTGAATGGTGACTGTGACTTGAGTCTTTCCTCTTTCCAAAAATCTCTTTCTTCTGTGGTCACTGCTGCATATTTGCTCCTCAAAGCTTCATTTTTATTGTTTCCTCCCCATACTGGCAATTTCACAAAGATTATCAATTTACAAATTCTTCTCTTTTTTGTTGCTGGGTTTTGACTACGATTCTTCATATTTGGGGTTATTTTCATTTGATTCAACTTTTAAAATGGAGAAAGGATTCATTGTAAGGCCTAGATGTTTCTCTACAGATTGTGACTGAATATGCCTATACCTATGGGACACTGATTAAAAGGAGAGCTCAATCTAGCACACACACTCTAACACACACACACACACATACACACACACACTTGTAGTCAAACATACTCCAAGTTTATAATTTATTCTTTGTATATATGCTTTTAATTATATTCTGAATTTTCTATTATTACACGTTCCTGTTTATCAAGCAAGACTAAGCGCCTTATTTTAAAGAAATAAGGCATAGTTCTCAGGGTCAGAGTTGTTAAAAACTATTCTTTTCTCATGTTCATTCTAGCCCAACACTGTGCATGTCCTCAGCCTTCAAGACAGAATTGGAACGGTGAGGAGAAAGGGAAGAGAACAGAACTTCATGTGGAGAATTCTGTGTAGCAAAACTTCTTACCATGGAGGGGGAAACTGTAGCTCTCTATACAAGTGAAAAAGGAATATTTTAAATAACATTTAATGAGAATTTATAATATAATAACTAGTATATCTAAAAAGTGGCCAGCTGCTTGCTGACTGAAATTTCCTGCTGAGGAAATCGAGTCCTTACCCCATCACTGCAGCTCCACACTGTCCATAAATTTCACACAGCATATCTTTCCCAAATTCTCTGTTCTAACCCAAGATCTATCTTTTCCCCTCATAATCATCCTCTGTTCATGGGATTACTCCCTCTCTCACAATCAGCCATTCCCCAACAAGTCCTACTTTCACAATCTGCATTTTCAACCCAGTTCTCAGTTCTTTCCCATAATCTTGACTCCCACAATGCCATGTAATGTCCCACATGCCCCTGTGCTCCCACAATTCACGGCCTACCCATAAATTTCTATTCTCTCTCATAATCCTTTGTTGTCTCCCACAATTCCCAGTTCTTTGCCACAATCCCCTGTACTTTCCCACAAATCTATCTTCTCTCCCAGAATCCTCCATTTCTCCCACAATTCCTGTTCTGCCCCATTTCTGTTCTCTCCCACAGTCCTAAATTCTTATCCACAACACATACTTAATAAGCCCCCTTCCCTCACAGAATTACCCATCTCCCACAATTCCTGTGCCTACCACCACTCTCTTCACTCCCACATCACTCTTTTCATAAAACCATTTTCACTTCAAATCTACTGTTCCTTCCCTTAATTTTCACTCTTAAAACTCTCATTTCTCTCACAATTCCTCAACTATCCCACAATTCCTTACCTTTCCTAGCATTCTCTCATAATTATTACCCTTTTCATATAATTACCCATTCTCTGTCAAAATCTCTCATTATCATCTGCAGTCCTTCTGTTTCCACCAAAATACACCATTTCCCCCCATAAGTCACTGTGTCTCAGAGAATTCCCTCGTTTTGCCCACAAACCTCAATACCTCCCATAACTTATTACTTGGCCCCCAGTCTTCTATTCTGTCCCACATTTCCTGACTGTCCCACAATCTCCATTTTCCCCAAGTCCCCATTCTTTCCTACAATTCCCTGTCCCACCATAAAACCGTTTTCTCTGAAAATTCCCCATCTCCCCCAGAATCCCAGAACCCTCACAATTACCTATCTTCACTACTATTGTCACAATTATCTCTTAAAGCATTACCCGTCCTCTCTGATTTTTCCCATAATTCCCTATGCTTTCCCATAGTGCTTCATTCCTGCCCATACTTCTATACCTCTCTCACAATTCCAAGTACTGTTCCACATCCTCAATATTTCCAAAATTCCCAGTGCCTCCCACAATTCCAAGCACTGTCCCACAGTCCTCTCTTGAATACCAAATTCCAAGTACTGTACCACAATCCCGTCTCCCACAACCCCAAGCACTGTCCCACAATCCCCTACATCTCCCACAATTCCCTGCATTTCCCAAAATTTCAAGTGCTGTCCCAGAATCCCCTAAATTTCCCACAATTCCCTGTATCTCCCACAATGCCAAGCACTATCCCAAAGTCCCCTACATCTCCCACAATTCCAAGCTTTCCCACAATCCCAAGCACTGTCCTACAATCCCCTACATGTCCCATGATTCCATGTATTCAAACAATCCTGTTGTCTCCCACAATTCCAAGCACTGTCCCACAAGCCCATATTTCTCCCACAATTCCAAGCAATGACCTATAACCCTCTACATCTCCCACAATTTCCTGCTTGTCACATAATTCCAAGTACTGTCTCACAATCAGCTAAATCTTCCACAATTCCATGACACTCACAATTCCAAGCACTTTCCGACAATCTCCCATGGCTCCCCAAATTCCAAGCACTGTCCTACATTACCCAGTCTCCCAGAAATCAAACTACTGTCCCATAAACTCCGATGAATCCCACATCCAAATACTGTTAACTCCCACAATTATCTCTACTGTCCCAAAATTCTCCATTCCCTCCCACAGTGCATTTCTTTCCCACTATCCCATCTATTGTACCCCAATTCTGTCGTCTCCCTTCCCACAATTCCCTATACCACCCCACGATCACCTTTTCTTCCATAACTTCTTGTATATTCCAAACTTCTCCATTATTTCCCACAATGCCATTTCATACCCACAATCTTTTGTTGTCATCCACGTTTCCCTGTACCATCTCACAAACTACTGTGTCTACTACAATACCCTCTAATGTGCAATAATCCTCCAGTCTCTCCGACAGCTCACTCTCTCCAATGATTCTCTGATTGCTCCATAATTTCCTACTTCCTACTAGAATTACATCTTTAAATGTATATTTCTCTTACCTATGTATTTTCTGAAGTTTAAAATATTTGTCATTAAGATGCATTTCCTACATATCAGTGTCATACAAAATGTGTCCTGCCGTCAGTGCTCTGGTCACACACTGAGCTCTACCTGGTGCTTCAACTACCTGGGAATTTCCTCAGAGTGTAAACCTGATGGCTCACTCCTGGGCAATTCATTGATTCTTGGGCTATCTCGATTCTTTCAATGTCTGCTTGTGGATTGCTACAGTGACTATCCACTTATACACTACCCACTTAGACACTACACGAACTAAGTGATGAGGTCGGTGCTACTCCAGTGCCACTAGTCTAAGCTGAGTGAAGTAAGAAGCTTGTACTTGAGTGTAAAAACTTCTCTGTCACTAAGCATAGTATTTAATTGTGATTACTTTTTCATAACAAGAACTTTTTGGTAAGATACTAATGTGTTGCTTTCTTTTCCTTGGTCATTGCCTCAATGCACTATTTCTCAGAAATAGACACTGTTAGTTCTGATTCTGCGTGACAGTCAGTGTTAAATACTACTACCCTTATGTTAGTGGCAACTCACTGATATTAATGTAAATGACCTTCTCTCACAAGCATTTTTGCTGTGAAAATTTAAGAAATACAGAGAGGTAAAGAAGATGTGAAGCCTAATAATGGATAATCTTTGCTCTAGAGCAGTGATTCTCAGTCAGGGATGACTGTGCTCTAAAGGAAAGGGTTTTCAATGGTTACAGTGAACTCAACCCATGATTACTGTGTCTAGTCCACCATATGCCAGGTATCATGTTAGGTTACTTTCAACCTTCTCCACTAAATGACAAGTATTGTTATTTATGCGGTGACTAAAGTAAATATCTGCAACAATCCTCAAAAATTTGAAAATAGTCACACTAACATTTCAGAAATAAACTTTAAAATATGTAAATAATGAATTATAGCATTAAGTAATAATTACTTAATCTTGAGAAAGACTGGAGGCGTTACAATCCCTGGTTTCAAATGACATTAAAGAACTATAACAATAAAAACAGTGTGACATTGGCATAAAGTCATAAACATAGGTCGGTGTATCACAGTGGAGAACCAAGAAACAAACCCATAATATATGGTCAATTTATGACAAAGGAACCAAGAAGATAAAATGGGAAGGACAGGCTCTTTAATAAATGGTGTTGGGAAGACTGGACAGTCAATTGCAAAAAATGAAACTGGACCCTTATCTTAAACCAGACACAAACATTAAATCAAAATGGTATAAAAATGTGAATTTAAGGTGTGAAATCATAGAACCCCTAGAAGAAAGCAAAAGTGGCGGTAAGCTCCTTGATATCAGTTTTAGTGATGTTTTTTTGGATCTGGCTCCAAAAGCAAATATAAGCAAGCCTTCTGCACAGCAAAGGAAATTAACTACAGAGGAAAATGCAACCTATGAATGGAAGAGAAAAACTGCAAGTCATAGCTCTGATAAGAGGCTAATCTCCAAAATATACTAACAACTCATACAAGTCAAATGCAAACAGAACACGCATTCTAATTAAAAAGTGGACAGAATGTCTGAATAAACTCTTATTTTTCAAAGACAACATGCATTTGGACCAGCAGGTACACGAAACTGTTCAACATCACTAAATATCAGGGAAATAGAAATCAAACATATAATGAGGTGTCACCTCACACCTATTAGAATGGCAATCAAAAAGATAAGAAATGGCAAGTGTTGGTGATGATGTGGAGAAAAAGAAACCCTTGTGCACTGGTGGTGTAAATGCAAGTTGGTGTAGCTACTACAGAAAACAGAAGTTCCTCAAAAATTAAAAATAGAACTAATAATATATGATTCAGCAATTCCACTTCTAGGTATTTATCCCAAGAAAAGGAAAACACCAGCTTGAAAAGATACATGTTCACACTGTATTTTTTTTACAATAATGAATGGATTTTACAATGAATAAATAGATTTTTAAATGTGGTATTTATATGTATGGTCATGTGTCACATAATGATATTCCAGCCAACAACGGACAATGTATACCACAGTGGTCCCTGTATATAGCCTAGGTGTGCAGTAGGAGACACTGTCTAGGTTAGTGTAAGCACACACTGGAATACAATTCAGCCATTAAGAAGAAGGGAATTTTGTCTATTGTCACAACACGTGTGAATAGTGAGGGTACTATACTAAGAGAAATAAGACAAAGAAAAATACCATATAATCTCATTTATACTTGAAATCTGTCAAACTCACACCTGTGAAGCCACTTAAAAATGGTGCCGTGGGGCCATTCCAGGCATTACCTATCTTGTTTGAATTGGACCAAAGACCTGTCTACTGGGTCAAAGACATTTGCACTGTACCAAAAGTAGTAACTTTAAGAAACCATCAGCAAACAAGGATTTGAGAATTGAGGAGTATGAACTTTAAGATGGAGAAATCAGTCAGTTCCCCTTTCATCCTTTCTAGAAAAATCAGTAACCAATTATTTAGAGCTAAGAACACTTTAAGCTTGTTAACACTAATGTACAACTTTTTTCTTCAGCTATTTACCTTAGCTTTCTCTTTTCCTTCCATAAAACCTCCAACCTTATCCGTTATGAGGGCATATTTGAGGTTTCTACCTGAATATGTGTATGTCAAATTCCAACTATGTGATCCTAAATAAATGCACTTTACCTTTCTAATCAATTTTAGGTTAACAAGTCTTAAAAACAAAGGAAAAGCCCTGAAGCCCACAGATACAGAGACGAGAGTGGTGGCTGCCAGAGACAGGAGGTGAGGGATGGGGCCGCAGAAAGGATGAAGCAGGTCACAAAATACTTCCAATTACAAAATAATCAACTGCTGGGGATGTAATGTACAACACAGTGACTAGAGTTAACAATACTGAATTGCATATCCGAACGTTGTTAAGAGAGGTCTTGAAAGTTCTCATCACAAGAGAAAAGATCTTGCTATGTATGAGGACAGATGTTAACTGAACAGTCAAGAACACGGCGGCGATCACTGCAGAATAGATCCAAGTAGCAAATGGTCATTTTGTTTTGCCCACTTGAAATTAATATAGTATTATATAGCAACTATATCCCAATAAAAATAAATAAAATGGAGAGGAAGGACACCAGAGACCTTGCCACAGGCATGCGTGGAACGGCCACGTGCGGATATGGCAAAAAATGTGGCCAACTGCAAACCAGAGAGATCTCAGCAGAAACCAACTCCACTGGCACCTCGCTCATCATGAACTTCTGACCTCCAGAAGTGTGAACAAATACATGTCTGTGTCTGTGGCTTAAGCCAAAACAAAGCAAACACAAAAGCCAAGTTTGGAAATAAGGAACACTGACAAAAGGGAAGGGATCTTTAAAATAGGTAAGTAATGAATCAGATCAGAGACATGCAAACACTACTTAAATTGGGGGACAAACCCCTAGGTTGAAGAGAAAAACAAAGAGATGAGTAATTACTGCAGAGAAATAGGGTGGCCTTCAGAAGAAGGGTCAGCCAGCTGGGGCAGAGATGACAGGTGATGTACAAGACAAAGACCCAAAAGAGAAGAATCTCATTACTTTAACTGATCTTGGTGAAATACCCAGTAAGTATCTCACGGAGGCTGTGTCGTATGATTCTCGCAAACCCTGTGAGGTTGTCACGATGGCAAGAAACAGCTCTTTCTGAAGGCAGAACACAGCAGAGCACACACCTCCGGTGGCTAGAAGACACAGGCCCCTTCCAACAAACAAAATACGCCTTTCTTGGTTGGTATGTCCAGAAGCTCAAAAACCCAACTCAACAGAAATCACTTGCACCTCTTATTCTGATTCCAGTCTCACCAAAGTAGTTTTGATAACTTGTTGTTTTTTTTTCCTGTAGATTCTCTGCAAGGAAACAGTGAGCGAAGTGAAGGTGACATGAACCTCCAGTTCACTCAAGATGTCTCATTACACTTTTATAAACTGCAAGACTGATTATAACTTATCACACAGCTTGCCTACAGCGAAAGAAGGGACTGGTACGAAAAAGCAAATATTCCGGTCTGTTTGAGATCTGCATTTCTTTGTCATGGTAGATTCATATATTGACATTTCAATAGGAACCTGGATAATATAATCTGTGTGTCTACATAAATAAATGAAATATGTAAATTTATACTTCAAGCCTATGAACTTGACTTAATTGGATTCCATCCTTGAGAGGCCAATTTCTGCTCAGGATGAAAACGAAATTTGATTCCCAGACTGCATTTCGAGACCTGTTCCTTGATCAAAGCTATCACCTGGCTTTCTGCATCCTGCTATTCACGAGCCAGATGTTTACTAGGCACTACCTGAGTAGTGAGCATATGGAGGTAAGTAGAGTAACATGGTTGCACGTACCATGCACGTACCCTCTCTAGTTGGAGAGACCCAACCTTATTGCTGAACTTTTGCAAAGGAAGTCAAAGACATATCCAGAAAGATCATTCTCTACCAAATGGAGACACACGAAATGCAGAGTAACATCTTGGTCAAATACATTTTGTTTAACTGCTATGAGTCAAGTATAAGAAAAACCAATTACAAAGCTGGGGTGTGTGTGTGAGTTTACAGTTATGGATTTATAACTTTGTTTTTCTAAGTGCCTAATATTCATGGACTGTTTCCAATACTTCCTCTGAAAAACAAATTTAATTACTCAGAACACATGGTTCACTTTCTAACGCCTGTCAGGCTCCATAGCTGTGTTCCTCATCAGTGTCTATCTTTTGCAGCCATCAAATAGCATTGGCTTTTCAAAAGGACACCTTTTTCCCACCGTCACACCTTACTCTTTCCCTAAGAGATCTCAGAGTTCTGGGGAAACTCTTCAGGGTCATCCTGAGCCTTGGGCTTCCTCAATCCCACCCCCGTGTCTCCTCAGAACACAGCAGTTCAGGAACATCTTGTTCAAGTAACAGATTCTGGCACTTGAAGAAAAGAAGAGAGAAAAGAGATTTACCAAACACTGATGTTGACTGTAAACATCTGGAGTTCAAAGGACTAGGTTCTTTGCCCTGTTTCAGCACCTAATTCCCACCACCAAGACCAGTGAGTGCCCAGTAACTATTTCCTGCCCAATGAGTCTCTTCTCTTCACAAACGTAATGCATTGCTCCATGGGCTTCTCTACCCCTCTTAGTCAAAAATACTGTCAATGAAAAGCAAATTCATTGACAAAATATTTCATCAGCTTTATATATGGAGAAGAAACTAAGTTTGTCAAATTCTATGTTTTGGAATATATAATACAACAGCAAGAAGCTGAACGACGAAAATAGAAATATTTAATTCATAGCACCATTAATATTAAAATGCCACATAAAACTTAAAAACACTGCCACATGAATTCTAAAATTGAAAACACATAGAAATTACAGTGGACTCGCACTAGGTTTGAGCGAAATTACCTCAAGTTAATTCTAAAGCTGACGGCACCGGTTTGAGTGCTGCAGGCAGCCAGTCAATCTTTATGTTAATCTTTCTTGTTGTACAACAGTGACCACTCACTACAGTCAGAATAATTCTAAGGAAGACAGAGAGCAAATTAAATGTAGAAAGAGTCCAGTGTTTCTGAGAGTATTAAAATGTACAGTGACACCACAAGTGAATTAAGGTCTAATTCTTTCTTGCTATTTCAAAGAATGGAACAATTTGCATATTTATTCTCTGCTGTTGGATTTCAAATTGTTCCCCTTCTCCAGGCAATAATTTACATTGCATACCAATTGCAACATGGCAAATGGACTCCCCTGAAATAAATTTATTTGCCAGATCTACTTTGTTATACAATTCTTAGTATTCTTTCCCCAGCCATGCATTCCACACCCTTATGGTCCTATTATTCCAACCTGCTTGCTTAGCCTTTGTGGAAGTACATAAGTGACTCACCGAGAAATACAGGTGAAATTTTCCTAGCAACTGACCACAGTTGTGACAACTAAGCATACGTGACTAGGTAGGTAATGGAGAAAAAACAGATGAAGCCACAGGTAACATCAAGCCTTCATTTTAAGCAGCCATATTCTATATTCCATCAAAAGATATTAGGATGAGTATGTGTGACTGTGTGTCTGTGCCCGAAAGTCAAAATCCTTCATATTTGGATTTAATTCACTGGGGAAGTTTCAACATTGGCTTAGTTTTCTCCATTAGACTCCAATATACTACAGTGACTGAGATCATTCAATATTTTCTCAAACATATGTCAAGAGACTTCATGATTTAGGAAGTATGTTTTGAATATAATAATGCAGATGGAACACTGTCATTTCAATTGTCATATTCAGTTTGAAAAACACTCAATTAGGTATGAGAAGGTCCTAGAGTTCAAGTCCCACACCTCGTTTTGTGGAGTACGGTCATGAGCAGGCCAGTCGCCTCAACTACTCACTGGGCATGAAGAAATTTACATCACACCACTGACCTAAATCTAAGGCAAATATGAACATGCACCTACTTTCGTGTTTGCGAGAAATAAACAAATACAAAACAGTCATCCTACCACCATTACGTGGGGTAGGCACTACATTCAATATTGAAAGCTTGGAAAGAAAGCAGTAATAATAACAGATAACGCTGCCCTAAACCACAAACACTACCTACCCATAGTAACGATACATAACACTAATTTGGTATTTACTGTAGCCCAGACAACGTTCTAAGAAGTTAGTATAGATTAACCCCAAAACAACTTGTTTAGGGTGGCAACTTGTTTAGGGTGTTATTCCAATATTACTAATAAACTGAGGGAGATAAAGCTGAATAACCGGCTCAGGGCTGGAGAGCTCCCAAGTAATTCACTGGGGAAAGTACCACCACCGCGAGGGCAACAAGCACACAGCACAGTGCAACGTGGAAAGCGCCCTCTACCGACTCTGCTGAGGAGACGCTTGAGTGCATTTGTGTTCTCCAGCCATGAATACAGGGGTGAGAGCGAGGGCCTGTCTTCAGAACGTCAAAGGCAGGGAGGCAAGACAAGTCAAGGCTCGGTTAAGAAGACTATGAGATGTGCTGTGGCAAATATACAGGGAGGAAAGCGGGAAAACGGCAGAAGCGATTGGGAGAGACTGTCCAAAGCAGAGTAGGAGGCTAGAGGGGCATGGAACCAGGGGGCAAAGCAGGGGATGAGGAAGGGGGTCCTGATGTCCAGGGTCTGCTGGACACTCAGAGATGGGCCCGGGGCTCCTCTGTTGCACATGGACAGGTCCAGGGGACAATGACACCAGACAAAGGCACTCTGCGACCACAGAGGATCAAGCCCAAATGGAGCACGCTGATTCTGTCTGCATATAAAATAAGAACACTGGCCAGACAACGAAAATGGCCCAAAACATCACGTGACTGCTTCTTCTTTACTAATCAAATTGGCCCTTAGTTCATTCTTTTTCCTCAGAGAAAAGATTTACGGATCCAATTTGTTAGTCCTATCTACAGTCACGGAATTACCTTACTTGTGAAGCATCAATCAAGATCAAAGTATTGTTTCCTTGAAAACGTCCCCAAATCACCTAAGAATAACTCAGATCCTCTAAGTTCTCTCTGATAGTTTTACTGAAACCCACATGGTTCCCCCGGGTGTGTGGAATTTGTTGCACTAGACAATACACCCAATTTGTTCAACTCCTGGACTGTTTCTGGCGGTCACTATCTGGAAAGCATCTTTTTGCCATGCAAAGAATTTTTATTCCCTGGGGAACAGAGAGCAAAAGAGGTTATCAGGCAGAGAATGGAAGTAAGTGTGGTGGAAAGGAACATTTACAGCGGCGTGGCAATGAACTGAGTTACAAAGAAGTTAATGTACGGAAGTCGAGTAGGAAGGTAACTTCTCGTAGAGGGGAGCAGGACAAGGCTGAAACAACAAGCACATTTCAGAGGAAAAGAGACCAGACCTGAGATACTCACCCCAGGCAGAACCCAGAAGTGATCAACTGGGGGAGGGAGGAAAGGAGAGACTTGGCAATGAGAGTAACTGCGAAGTCTACTGAAGAAATAGCGTGAACCACCCAGTTGAGGAATGCAAGAAACAGAAGCAGGTAGGGAGAAAGGTTCAATAATAAAGTAGACAATTATAGAATTGATATTGCTGTAGAATATCCATGTAGAAAATATCCTATATTTGGAAGTAGAGAGCGAGAGACTGGAAAGGGATACAGTGCCAAGGATTTGAGAGTGTTTAGCATATAAATGACATTTGAAGCAATGAGGATGGATAAGATCACTCTGGGATGGAATGTACTATGAGGCCCTAAAAGGAGCCAAGAATAATCCTTGGGGAATCACAACATTTGATGGAAATGTAACAGCCAGCAAAGAAAGATAAGAGGAGTCAAAGAAGTTTAAGGAAAATTAAGATAAAGAAAGAACGAGAAATCAAAAAGAGAGAAAGGTTCAAGAAGTTAAAAGTGCTATGGACAAATGCTACAAAGTGGTTCACGGAAGATGAAGACCAAAAACTGTCCTTTGGATTTGACAATGAAGCCTCCTAGGGGGAGCAATCAGAAGAGAGACAGGGGCAGCAAGGGAGCCCGGAGAGTTTAAAGGTCTCCGTATTTATTTTTTAACCCAAGAGGGGTCGTTTGAATATGCTAATTGACCATGGTGGTAAAACCACGGCGCTAGAAAGATTATTTGGGAAGAGAAATAATAACTAAAGTCACAAGGGAGAGAGGAGAGATTACATTAAAAAACAATTAGCAGGTACACCCACATCTTGTTACTTCTATCATTAAATGCTTTTAAATAACTCTGCTCAACAGAAATAACTAATAGAAATACAGTATATGGGTAATATAGAACATTCAAGAACCCTTTATGCTTGTGTTTTTCATTACTGCTTTTTCCAAAAGAGGAAATTTTGTGAAATATTTTCCTGCTCCTACAACGAAAACTTGTCAACATGTGTTAGTGCCTTAAACAAAATTAAGTTTTGAGCTATCACCGGAGTCCTTTTTGGAGTGAGGATCAGAATAAATTAGTAAGTCCGTCAACTCTTCATCCCCTTTGCTCCTACACAGCACAAAGTATTCGGTAGAGTTCTGTCTTGCTGGTGCTAACACAGAAATCCACTTGATTTCTCTGAGAGAAGAACTGTTGTCTGGTGACTTCACTAGCCAGCCAAAGGTCTAGGCATTCTCCAGGCCACTAAAGGGACGTGAAACTCTTAACTTGCAGGACCACGGTTATACAAGAAGGCTGGCCCCGGGGTATAGTTAGTTCCCGTCTCTGTTTAAAACTAGAACTGCTCTAAAACTTATCCCAGAATTTGCTCTGGCCTCGTCTCTGCGCTACTCACACCAACGGCAGGGTTTCCTCACCGAGACCCTACTGTGCAGACAGCATTTAGACTCCTCTCGGGAAATACTGTATTTATCTGGATGCCATGGAGGGTGTTGGCCTCAGGCCCCCACAGCTGCGAGAGCCTTTGGGCTTACTCTGTAATTAACTTGAGCTTTCTCATGTGCTCAGGGTTTTCTTGTCTTCTACACCTGCACCAATAGTTGATCCAATGAACTGCAGGCTTGGAAGCGATAGTGAGTCAGGTCAGAAACAGTTCCTCATCTCTAAGTCCTCATCAAAAGAGACTCAACTCACTGCATTGTACCCAGTACATGCCAAAAATTCCAAAGGAATAAAAAGGGTCAGGCTGGCAGATATCTAGAGTATTACTCTTAAACAGAATTGTTGGCGAGGATGGAAGTGTTCTAATTATGTTGTCCACTAGCTACATGTGGGTCTTAAGTAGTGAGATGTGGCCAGTGCAAGAAGTGAATGACATTTTTCATTTTCATGTTATTAATTAAAATATTATGTCAATAGCTACTTGTGGGCTAATAACTACTGTACTGAACTGCATGGTCTAGAGACTAGATTGTAAAGGAAATAAAAACCGCTCAATTCCAATGAAATATATAGGAGAAATAACAGATTGATGGGGAAAAAGTTAGAAATGAAAGGGATAATAACACCACTAACATACTTGAAACCCTGTGTGGTGAGGCTGCCATTTGGAAACCAGACTGAAGAAGAGGAAAAAAAGGTAAGCAATGAGTAAGGAGAAGGTAAGACAGATCCAAGGATTTGTCTCCATGGCTGTGAGGCATGGGAGAAAGACCCAGAGGAAAAAAAAAATGAAGACAATGAGCTATAAACCACTGTCTCTCCTGTGCGCAATTTAATTACTCAGAAAATTAGGGAAATAAATGATGATGATATAAAAATATTCATTTTTCAAGCTCATCCGAGCCTGTATTGTATCGGCTGTGCTCCCAACGGAACCATAAGGCAGGACCTACATTAACTTGATTTTATACGCAGCTAGAGAGACACTTGCTCTAGACATCAAACTGTGTAATATTGGTCAACATCCAACACTGGCCAACAACCTCTGCGCCAAAGCCTTGCTCAAGATGCAGAAGCAAATTCAAATATGTGAAGAAAAATTTGTAATAAATAATAAAAAAACAAATGATCAAAAGCAGACTTTTTAAAAGGAGGAACAAACACAGCTTACTACTCAATTCTATTAGAGACGAACATTTTATCAAGCCAAATGATAAGGTATAACATGTTCTACCTAGGATAATAGCTATTCATCACCAAAAGAAGGCTGGTCTGGAATAAACTGGAAATGCCATGTTTTGGCATAGAAAAATGCTAAATGAATAATACAGGAAAATTCTGCACACAATTGAAACGATAGGGTGAATTTGCAAAGTAGGAGGTCTAATTTTTCCAGGACAGTGAAGCTTTCTCATTTCTTGCTTTGAGTACCATTAGAAATTTAAATGTACATCTCTAAAGTACATCATCTAAGATAGGCAAACCAAAGGCCTAATCGTGATGCCCAAACACTGGGTTGTAAGAACAAACGATTGAGGTGCCATTTGTTGCTTTAGAGAAGATGAGGTGAGATTTTTCTCTCGGTTTTTAGTGGTGGGTCCGTTTCAATCCACTCCACATCTTTGCCTACCCACAGCCAGATTCCCTTTCTTCCCTGTTAATAAGAGTTGGATTTTATTCAGGATCTGAATGGCATTATACTCAAGGAATGTATGGTAACTGGTCTAAAGCAGTCAGCAATTTCATCCCTCCTGTCTTGAATATGTGACTCCATGGTAGCTGAGGAGACACCAAAAGAAGTCTTAAAGAAAGTGAGGGAAGATTAAATAAATTCCATGAGAAGAGAGATGAGTGAAGACAAACCCAATCCTCCTGCCTTCCCCCTGGATATTGTCACAGGAGGGGCATACTCTTTGAATCGGTGGCAGCCATCTTGTCCTCCCGAGACAAAAGCCAATTGGACTTCAGAGAATCGACAGTACTAACATCACCGGGCAACTTCACTACTGACGTCTTATTTTCTCAATAGATGAGATTGTAATACCCTGGGCTTGGTTACCTTTGTCACTAGCTCTATTAGGAAGGAAACCTCCCTGACTCACCAGGACCTGCTTAACTGCCCCTCTTAAGGGCTCCCACTTCACACTATTCTTCCTTTAACATCATAGTTGCCTGCTGACTTGGCTGCACCCAACGTCTCCAACCCCAACACAATCACCTTCCTAAGGGTAAACATTTGCCCTTGTTTTGTTCATCATACTCTCCCAGGCGTCTAGCCAAGAATATCTCCGACATCCAGTATATGAACAATGCTGAATGAACACAGGAATAGATGGAAATTCATTCCCATCCTGCCTGAACTAGGAAATTAATAAAGAGACCATCTGAACTGTTCTTGACTTAGGTCAAGTCAGACAGGGTCCCTAAAGACCAGGAATGCTCTGGCTGCGATGTACCAAATAGCTTTATCACTTTCATTTCTGCATTTTCTTTAATGAAAGAAAAAATCAATGGTCTGCTCAGTTTTTCATTCTTCATAGGATATCAAAATGTCATACACTTGACTTTCTTAAAACTCCACATTCTTTAGCTTTCTGATCAACTCACTGTTGTATACACAGTGACAAATGAGGGCACTTCATAGTCTATTACTAGATATACTTCTCCAATCGGCCTATGACCAATTTTGTCCAAGCTGTAAGAATATGAAAGCCCTCTAAGAAACCAAGAAAGCAGAGGGGTCTTTGTGCATATTCCAACATTCTGTCAACAACAAAACTGAAGAATAATACATGAAAGGTACTCAAAAGCTTAAATATGTGTTTCATAAATTTTACTCTAGAGTCCAGAAGCCATAAAGGTCAAAGCAATCTTTCAGATGGTCTACTTCAATGCCCATGTACAGAGTGTACTGCACTACCCAAACACCATTCCTGTCATACATAGCAGGGGTCCTGTTCACATTATAGATGAGAAAAACCAGGCTACAGTGACAAAGCATATTTTTAGATATGCTGGGAAGGTGCATGATTAAGAGGGAAAAGATTCTTTCACAGAAACCAACATCTTTCTAGAATGCAAATAATCATCCCCAAATTCATCAGTCAAGTACAGTCAGATGTCAGAATGAAGGTGGTTTGGTGTGGGAGGGGTACCCTTCATTATACAGTCAAGTTTTACTTTTACTTAATCCGTCTTCTTTAACAGGCACCTACAAGTACATAAAATGTATTTTGCTCAGTTAAATGAAAAGAACCATCAATGAAACAGTGGACTCTTACTTTCTGCTGGTGCTGGGTATAGTGCAAGTGGGATGTATCACAATATGCTTGGCCAACAAGGAAAACTGGTGTGTGTTTATTATCTATTTTCACCTCTGTCAGGTACAAAGGCCAAACGAGGGTATTTCCTCTGTCAGACTTGTTAGTCTACAGCATCACTGCAAACGCAAGTGCATGTGGTATTTCCCATGAGGATTACCATTCGGTAAGTGCAAGCCTATGAGCACTGAGTCCAGATACATGGGCACAGAAGCCACCAAATGCTGAATGAAGAAGGATGTCAGAGGAAAACTTCTTCTGAGAAGGACAATAAAAAGCCAGGGAGTATTCAAAGGCTTATTCATAATCTCTCTTCGGGGTTTGATTAGAAGATACCTTGGTTGAAGGATTTGGGTCAACAACAGCCAAAGAACCTAAACCTGTCATCAACTTGTCCTTTATACACAGGCTTATCTCCCAGTACATCCTCGAGTCTGCCCAGCCCTTCTCTCCTGCCCGTGCCCATGGAAGACACCGAAACTACACACACACAGCCCTACATCAAATTACGTGCCCAATGCCCCCCGCCATACCGTGCATATTGCAACGTGTTTGCTCATCTCATGCTTTCTGCTCTTAAACTCTTGCGTTGTCAGCAAATATAAGAGTCCCAAGATGTTCCTAGGTGATTCTGACACCCATCCCTCGCCTACCATGAGGACCACTGATCTAAAAGTAGGTAAGTAGATGTTGGTCTTTGTTAACATATCACATTTGACGAAACCCCACTTGGTCCTTGGGAGCAAGATGGAGTCATGCATTTGAAGAAGTACAGTAAGATGACTCTAACTGGAGGAACAGGCATGCTCAGAAGGGGCTGTACAGTGATGAGGTCTCCATCATCTGGGAGTGGAAGGACTCCACCAAAGAGTTCCCCCCGATTCAATACTTTTATGAGTGTGTGGATGTGGACGCAGACAGAAACCCAATCAAATTTAGAGAGAGTGGAAACTGCGCGAGCTGAGTAATGCTTTCGTAAAAGGTCAAGCTTGAAATAATAAGAGTCAGTGCCCTTACTGATCACGATTTCTCTGCCAGGCAGACTTGTAAATAATTTACAGAACTTAGACAGTCCTCCCAACATCCCATCATACAGATAAGAAGACCAAGGCCCAGAGAAATTTTAAAATTAGCCAAGTTGAAGCAGCTCATCAGGAGCAGAACCAGAATTAGAGAGAAACCAAGCTGCTAGAGAGGTCGATGTTCGGAACCTCTTCCCTAAGCTGCCTTTGAGGATCCTGGCGGCTGGAAAGGCCAAATCCAGTAGGATAAAATGCAAGACCCTGCACACCAGTGCACAAATGCGCCTTACATGGATTGGGGGTGGGGGTGGAGGAAGCGGTGTGTATTTTGACTATTATGCCTGTTGAAGATAATTGGGCATGTAGAGGATGCACATGAAGTGTTCTGAGGTGAACATGAACTCAGAGGCACACTGCTGTCCATTTCGGCGCTGCCCTGGAAGCTTCACTGTCCTGTATAAGAGACTATGTGGCTATGTCAGTTTTCCTAAGCCCTGCCTATAGCACATTCTTCTCCTCAGCCTGGGTCTTAAAGGCTGCAAACACGTTTTCCCCTGCTCTGGTCAAGTAACAAAAGGAATTCCTCTTGTCAGAAGGGACACCTGAACAGTCACTGTCAGGGACCAGAGGGATCTGGAGAGGGCAGGGAAGGAGGCAGCAGTACGTCATCTCTCTGGCGTGCAGGGCCCTTGCAGAAGTAACGGTTCTGTAACTCAGATTCTGAACTGAGGGCCCCGCTAGCAGAGGCAACCATTAAACAGTAGGGGGGTCACTCATACGTATTCAGTCCCACGTGAGATTTCTGGAGTTTCAAGAACTAGCATTAACATGCTGTTCGGTGACTACAAAATGCAAGTGATCTGTAACCAGAGAAAGGTGGGGCATGCCAAATAACAACATGTTCAATAGATTTACGAACTGAAGTTCTGATCAGAAACTTCATTAGCAAACATGCAGTGTTTACCACACTAGTTCCCGGGTTGTTTTCTCTCCTCTGAGAACGAGTTATCCACAGCTTTTGAAACATTTAGGTGGCTTACAACAGTTTAAGAAAATCTGTGATGGTATAATAAACTACAAAAGACAGTTCTCAAGGTATTGATTTGATAAAGATTACTAATAATTTGTTCGTATCCAAACAAACTTTGTAGAACTTCTTAAATTCGTGTTAAGGAAATATCAAGAGTAAGAGTTCTAAAAACACCCAAATGTTATATATGAATGAGCTTATGGGCTTGCCTCGGGTGTTATTCATCGTTTCTTTGTGCCACTCTGGTATATTAATGGGAGAACAAATATTAGCCAAGGAAAAAAATAAAATCATTCACATAGAGTAATCCAATAGCTCTTATATGTTAATCAGTCACTTAGGCAATTCAAATGCTGAAAACTCAACTGAAACGAAATGTTTATTAGAGAAAATGATAGTTCCACTAAAACCTCATTAATTAAGAGCCCACCAATTTAGCATGTATCATCGGTTGACCTTGCCTAAGCTGAAATTTATCTGTGCATTATGAAGAGTGCACTCATCAGTTTAATGACACAAACGAGATTTCTGAAGAAATGCTTAATTTGCCTAACGAGAACAAACTGATCTCAAGGACTGGAAAAACAGTCTTAGAAATAACGATTGAACTGATTGCAAATCATTCTTATCTTCTCATTAAAGCAGGCACGCCCACCGGGTTCTCCACTTGGCCTTCTCCCTAAACACTGGATCCTTAACAGCAACAGATGGAACTTTGCAAGGGCAGCATTGACAGCAGCAGAAACAAGATTTGGCAGCCTAGAGGAGGCTTCCCTACGAAGTCTGTAACTCCAGATTTTGCTCTGAGCAGCCATATAAGCCAATAATCCTAAACAAGCTTTAAATGCAAATGCACCAGCCCTGTCCAGTGGAGATTTCAGCAGTAATGGCAATGACCTTCAGCTGCACTGTCTAGTATGGTGGCTGCTGAGCACCTGACGTGCTGCTGGTGTAGCTGAGGAACTGAGTTTCTAGCATGTATTCGATTTGAACTTCAGTAGCCCCCATACCAGTGGCCAGTTGTTTGGTATTGCACAGAGCAGGTAGAAACACTGGCCTCCTTCCTACTGCCTTGTTTTCCTTTCCCCTAAGAATTCTGGAGACTTCTTTTTCTTTGTTGGCAAGTAAGGGAAGACAGAAGCCTAGGGGGAAATACTGGGAGGACTGAGAGAGCGGGTGCGCAAGCAGCAGCACCCCACCAGGGCGTTCTGGGCCGGCAGAACGGAGCTGGAGTGGGAACGGCAGGCGCACCCACGAAACAGGAGCGGGCGGGGTGGGGGTGATGGCAGCAGCGGCCCTGCAAGTCTAGTAGCTGTGTCCCCACGCGGGCGGCCTGAGGGCCCAGGAGAGGCCTCTCTTGCGTGAGGTCACAGGTAGAGCGGTGGGAAGGAAGACGCTAGCGGGGAGCGCCCTACCATCCGAACCTCAGAGTGGAGGACGTTCCCCTCTGCCGGGGCTGCTCCTCTGAAGATCTGGGGTGCCTCATTGGATGGCACAGACTGGCCCGGCCCGGTGCCAGTCATGGGTCCAGGAGGGGAGGGGCATTTTCGGGAGAATGAGCAGCGCTCAAAAACAGAAGGCCGTGGACGTTTACCAGGAGCGGGCCCGGCTGCCGCACAGTGGCATGGGGGTGCTGGCAGGGTCTCGGTGGGGGTACAAAAGGAAGGAACTGAACTCCCAAACTTCCTCCTTCCTTAACACTCTTGTCAAGAAATAATCTGAGTCTCCACATCGGAGCCTCTTCCGAGTCAACACAGGTTCTAGACAGGCGCTCCCTTGGACAGCTTTGTTTTTCTCTCATAAAGCTGGTTTTACTATTTTCTTTTAAAGCAGCTTTATGAAATACAAAGCGCTGGCAGCAAGAGCTTAGAAGAGAAACCTGACCTACGAAGGCCACTTTGTGCCGCGAGGCTGCGTGCGGGTCTGAGGTGCGAGAGCAAAGGCGCACACTGACAGGCCCGCGCTGCGCCCCGTGCGCTGTGCTTTTTGCATTTGGAAACCCAACTCACCCTCTTGCCAGCCCTGCAAGGTGAGCCACGTTACTGTCCCCGTTTCCTAAGCAAGGGAGCTGAGGCACAGAGGGGTCCCAGGTGGGTCGCGAAGAAGCAAAAGACGGGATTTGAGCCCCGTCTGGTCTAGGAGACTGTGCTCTCGGGGGCTGCACAGACCCCTGGGATGCTCTGCCAGTCTGCAAGGAGAAGCCTGCCACCTAGGCACCGCTAACCTCTTGGCATGAATGAGAATGTGGACATTTGACTCCCCACAATGTTGGGGTGCAGAGCAACAGACTCACCTGATATGTGGGAGCAGGCCTGGGGTGAGCTGGGACCCCACATGGAAGAGAAAGAGAAGATGGTGGAGAAATGGAACCTCAGCCCAAGGGAACCAGCCTCCATTGGCTTCAAAGAAGCTGTTAGGAGTGGCTCGCAGGCACCCGCTACGGGGTGGTCTTTAAGAACCAGAGGCCAAGGTCACCCTCTCTGAAAGTCTAAAACCAACCCGCCGAAACTCATGAAAGCAGATGGCCTCTGTGCTTGAAAGAGGGCAGCGTGGGCCCTGGGCAAGTGGCCAGGTCAAGTGGGATGGCAGCAAGGATCACAGGTGGTGCTACCAGCTGCCAGAGGCGGCAGAGACGGCAGCAGAGAGTAGGCTACGTGAGTGTAGAGAAGGGAGGGCTCCCCAAAACGAATGCTGGGTCTACCCGTGGGACCACTGGGAAGAGACGCTCTGAGGAGAGAAAAGACTGGGGGCTCTGAATGGTATCCTGGGGATACCCAAAGCCTTAGAGCCACGCGTTCACAACAGCTGCAAACGCAATTGACTTCTGAGCAGTGCTGGGGAGGGCAGAAGTCTTAGACTGGGTACCTCAGGAGCATACTTGTTGAAAACAATTACTTTGGGAGGTGATTCTAGGAGGCTCTAAAAGAGACAGTGAGGAAGTAAGACAAAGAAGGGAAGGCAAGAAAAGGGGTGTCATTATCAAATGACCAGGTGTGGGCAGCTGACTGGAGCTCGGCCCTGCTGTGGACTAGAGAAAGTCCAAAACATGTCTCAAGTTGTTCCACCTGAGGAGAAAGGCAGCGGGGGTATTTACCCTCCAGCTCCCTTTTGCCATTAGCTGAGGGCTGCTCCTGAGAATGTGAGCTCCCAGCTCTTCCGGCCAACCCCCAGGGAGAGCAGAACAGAGAGAGCGCTTACACAGCGAACCCCAGGAGCCTGAAACAGGAAGTCCTCAGCATATCGGGGACAGTGAGTGCAAAGACTTTGGGGCAGGGCCCTGGAAGCACTGGTTACCTCCATGTAACCAGTCATCCGTGACACCACGAAGCCCCCATACTTTACACGCACACCCGCCTTTCGGCTCCAGTCAGAGGAGTAGCGTTCCTTCTTCCTTCTGTCCCTTAGGAGCTCAGCTGCAGGCTCAACTCATTGATGAGCTTTTCTGAAATTTTAGAATTAGATTTGGGAACGGTATCTGTCACTTCTCCTGGCTGCATGTGGACAAAGCTTTTTGGGTTGAATGGGCTTAATAAACAAGTGATGGTTGGAATCTACTTGACTTAATATCAAAACAAATGGGGGAGCCAGTTGGGAAAAGAATATACTCAGAGAACAGGTGGCTGGGAGCATCTGTGGCCAGAAGTAACAGCTGAAGTGGGTGCACACCAAGCAGGGGCTGCAAAAAAAAACTCAATCATTCCCACGTGTTTTCTGTCAAGAAACAGGCTTGGTACTTCTTTCGGCTTTTTTTTTTTTGTTTGGACTTTTTATGTTAATAGTGAACCCTGAATTCCAGATGGGAAAAATTTTTAAGGAAAGGCACTCCCCATCGTTCTGGAAGAATGGAGCCTCTCGAAAACAGTGAGTGAAGGGAAAGAACTGCATGGACTTAAGGATCGAGACCTCAGCCAGATTTCCCCTTCAAGAATACACAGAGATTCCACATTCACAGACACCCGATTTGGGGGAGGTCTTTCTTGCAATTCCTGATAGTAGCTAGACCAGACTATGACCGATTTGAATATGAAATACTGTATTAGAAATTCAGAAACCACCCTCTTTTAATCCTCCGTGTAGAGATCTGCATCTGTGCTGTTCAATATGGGGGCGCCAGCCATGTGGCGATTGGGCCCTCCACAACGTGCCGACTCCAGATGCCAAAGTGGGAAATCACAGCCTTATGGTTCTAACGAGAATGTAAAAAGCCTTCATGAGCTTTTTAATATTGATTACATACTGAAATGACCAAATTTTGGATCTCTCAGATTAAACAAATATATTATTAAAACTATTCTCACCATTTTATACCTTTTTTTTTCTTAACATGGTGACTAGGAAAATTTTTAATTCCTTATGTATCTCATATTTCTAGTAGACAATGCTGCTTCAGATAAAAAGACGTGGGGATTTATCTCTATGGTTAAATAAATATCAATAATTTAGCTAACCATCCAATAGTTTTATCCTGTCCCTTTCCATATCTTTGACATAGGAAGGGACATGTTTTTATGAACCAAGTTATGTGTCCGCACATTGGTCCTGGCCCAAAACGCCTTCATGGCAAGAAGGGAAATTTGTCCATCTGGAAACCTAAGCTGACTCCCTAACTTGCAATGTGGTCCTGATTAAGTCGCTGCTCCTACTGGACCCAAGTTTATTCCTCTATCCAGCGAGAGGCTGAGCTAAACTTATCTCCAATTCCCCCCAAAACTAGCAATTGATCTTCCTCAAAGGTTCTTGCCACTCGGTTTAAAATTTGTCATCAGCAGCAGCCCTGCTGGTTCTCCACAGGGGGGCCTCCTACCCAACTCCACCCTCCACTCCCTGGTTTCTGGCACACAGCACTGGCCTCACGCCTTTCCTGGTGTGGTCTGCATCAAGCCCTCTGCTTGAAATCCTGTTTCGCTGCATCCCCACACCTTCAAATGTCACCTGTCAATCAAAGTCACAAGGAAATGCTACCTTCCTGTGTGAGCTCCTATTTCCTCAGCTGGCAGCAATCTTACCTCTTCTGGGTTTCTTTCACACCATGTCTCACTGTCTTCTGAAAAGGAAATGCATCCTATCTTGGGCTGCGGTTATTTATGTGCCTGTCTCCTCTCCAGAACGCACTGCTGGAAAGCATGGCCCATCTTTCTGTCTCAAGTGGAACTAGAGTGTATCTCCCATTCAATCCTGAAGGCCGGGCCCTCTCCCCTCCTTGCTTCCTTCCTCCAACACACTCGGGGGTGACAGAAGTCATAAAACACAGACATGCAGGCAGGCCCTTTGCTTTACTGTCCCAGCAGCGTGCGATCTCTATTTTACGGCAGTGAAGAGTGACCGTGTGTTTGTTCAGAGGAAAGTGGCCAGTTTTTCTTCCAAAGTGGATTGATTGTGAGGCCAAAGGCATCTCAGTTTAAGGCTCGGAACTTGCAGGCTCCTCCCTAGGCTCTCGGTGGGTTCTGGATTTGTCTCCATCATTGTATGTTGTTCTACCCGAAGAAGGTTTCTCTTATGTAACAGCTTCTGGCTCCACAAAACTTGGATCCATGCCTGCTTTTAGTTCTCTTTATATTTTAATTGGAAAGAGCCTATTGTTTTAAATTAATAAATAATAAATAAGCCTTTTGTTTCAAATCTTTAAAAAAATCCTAGAGGCTATTCAGGGGGCCCTCAAACACAAGGGAACGTGTTGACTTCATAATCTGTACTCTTGCGGGGGCCCCCAACTGTGCGTGAAAGACTAACTGAATGAATGAGCCCATAAATGACTACATGAGTAAATACATGAATGACACTTTATGATGTCATAGGACTCCACTAACGAAGAAGTAAGTGCTCTCACAAAAGTGGCTGGTAGCATGGTATACTCTCACCTCTGCGAAGGAAAACAAAGTGACAGTGAAAACCCAGCAAAGAAACATTCCAGTTGCGGACTCGCAACTACAGCGCATGCATTTTTGATGGCCAGAAATGCAAATGCCAGTCAAAGAGGAAAGTAATTCCCAAAGCAATTCGCTGTCCCCAAAGCATAAAAGAGCCTCATACAGACTTTCATGCTCTCTGCAGGGCACAGAAAAGCCAAGAGCCAAACATGAGAAGTGCCCTGAATAACTGGAACCATATGCTCCAGTGTGCTCCCACGAAAATGCCCTCCCCCAGCTAACGAGACTGGCACCACAAGGAACCAAGATGCTGTCATCTTAACATATCACATACATGATCAAAAAATGCATTTACATAAAATATGTCATCTTCCTTTTTTTACAAATCATGGAACAATCTGTATTTGGGAAATAATTCTGTGTCAATTCTTATTGCAAATTTTCTAATGTCTTCGTACGTGTCTGATTTGAAAGCCAAATTACCATAAGTGCTGGAAAATGTCACACTGTAGTTTGGTACAAAATATAAAAAATAAGCAAATTGAGTGAAATGGGCAGCAACCTTCTTCTTTAACAATTTCAGGCATTTACCTGTTAAGGCTTTCAAAACTCCAGGTTCTTGGCACTTTCTGAATTTTTTTTACCAAGTTCATTTTGTGTAATAAAAACAAGCTAAAAATATCTACTCTGTCACACAGCGATCTTTAAAATAACAAAATCAAACGTGTAAGGGGCAGAGGTCAGACTTCCTTAAGAACTAACTGGTTATGCCAGTTCCACTGGCAACTTCAATGACAGTCACTTGCCTTTTCTAAAGTAATGATTTCACACAGAGTTCTATTTTAAGAGTCTCTTGGCTTGTAATATTTATTTTCCACCTTGACTCATTTCCCCACAAGCTAGCTAATCATTACTAGTTAAGAATTGTTACAGGTTTCAAATAGGTCAAGACTCAACTTTTCAGCTTTGAAATCACTTGACAAGTAGAAAGAAATTAAATGAGTTAAAAGCCCAACAAAATGTCCCTTGTATGGGTCAGTCTCTGTCCAAGCACCATAATCATTTATTTCAGCAGCACAGGTCTGAACAGCACCTAAAACATTCCACTGAAATGGCTCCAATCACTCCCCTGTCAAGTACTCCAGTCCAGGTTCTGGGACAGCTAGTCTTCACGGTGCCTGCCCAAATCCAAACACCAAGACTTGACTCCATTCCTTAACACTTCTCCTAGAAAAAAATTACCTACCTACAAGACCAAGTGGCAGGAAGTTCAATGTAGCAACCAGCAGACAATATTCCAAATGGCCAAGTGTTGTGTTGCTTAACGATGTCTTGTATTGAATGTTACTAAGTGCCGGGCACTGTTCAAGCACTCTAGATGCCCATTATTTAATCCTCACAAAACCCGACTATTATTCCCCCCCATTTGACAGATGTGTAAACTGAGGCAGAACATGATTAAGAAACCTATTTGAGGTCCACAGGTACATGGAAGAACTAGGATTTGAATCTGAGTCCTGTTGTCACTCACCATGCAGAGCTTCCTTGATTGTATACAAATGGGACCCACAGTGTACTACCAGAGGGAGCTGGTAGAAATGTAGAATCTGCAACTCAGCAGCAGACCCACTGCAAGAGCAGCTTTCCTTTAAAGACAGCGCCAGGGGGTCTGCCGCTCACCCAGTCTGCCTGGCACTTGTCTACGGAACTCATTAATGACAAATGATCCAGCACTGACTTTTGATCACTTTTTGCAAAAGAGCTCACTTTCATCTGAATTAAAGCTGGTACTTTCATCTTGTGATGACAAGCTGAAGTCATAAGTTTAAGCTACACAATTAAAGAAAGGCTGCGGTGTCCAGCCCTGCTTCAGCTTAGCTCACCTGGCACAGATGAGTCACGAAGAGAAGAGCTTGAAGGCGGCTCCTGTGCTCTCAGTGTGAGGATGAAAACTTCTCGAGTGGGGCAGTACCCAGCCTGCCCCATGGGAGGTGCTGGGCCAAATCCTTTCTTCTGCAGAACACAGGCAGCTCTTGAAATTTCACTAGGCCCAGCCAGGCTCAGTGAAAGGGAATTGCTGGTACGGGAAGTGAGGCGATGGGGCCCAGTTAGGTGAGTGTGGAATCCAGCTCGGTTAGGAAGTGGCGCTGGGGGTGGCGCTGGGTGTTGGTCATATTCCAGTTCCTATCAGTGGTGGTTTTCCATGACCGCGTTCAATGTGTGACACTTCACTAGCTGTAAACATGTGGTTTCTGCATGATTCTGCATGCACGTTCTTTGTTGATAAGTGTGCAGAAAAGAAATTACTGGCAGATACACAGTAGAACAGTTTTTATAACTGAGTGTGGGAATTACACGGTATATATGGGAGTATTGTAATAGTCTTCCAACAAAAAAGCAGGGTGTGTTCTCTTTTATTTACACTTTCTGATGGAAGCAAGAAGACAATGCTTGTTCTTTTGGTTTTTTAAAAAACATTTTAGACTTATAAAAAATGGCAAAAGCACCTACAGAGTTCCCATGTACCTTCAACCAGCTTCTCCAAAGGCAACCTCAATCTTCTAGACCCATCGCGTGTCATTCAAACCAGGAGAGAGGCTGAGACTTCACCAGTAAGGTTATTCTGCCCAGACGCCAACGTCATACCACAGCCCTCCGCACAGGTTTGCAAAAGAAACGATGATGCGGAAATGACTGTTAGGCCTTGTTCACTCTATGCGTGATATAAAAACACATATGTGGATAAAAATCTGTATGCACATAAAAATCTGTATGTAGATACACACATACATATGTACCTCCTCTCTCTATATGTGTATCTGAAACTGCAAAGTACAACAATCACTGCGTGTCTTTACAAATTAACTTTTCCTATTCACGATGTCGTCACAACTTGATAATACTCATTTAATTCTACCTCTTACCTAACTGCACTATTGGGACTGTTCTGTATCTACACCCCTCCTGAAATTCTTCAGTGAAATGAATACACTGATTTAAGCTTGCAGGCATTATGATTTAACCAGATGGTCACAGAGTTTTGAGGGAATAGAAAATCGACACAAGGATGGCTCAATTACATAGTTCATCCCAGACAAGCTGAAAAAAGTATTTTTAAAGTGTTTTCTGGAACAAGACAATGGCATCTGGCATGCTAACAGATATCCTTCCATCATCAGAATGACAATATAAAGAATTGCTCAGGAAAAAAAATCAACAGACAAAAGGAAAGAAAAATTCCGCATTTGTGCCTCATAGCAGCAGATCTAAGAGGACTGCGAGCAGTGGGCATTTTACATGCAGAAGTTCTTTTTGAAGGACCCATTTTATCATTTCACTGGAGAGAACTTCCGACTAGTCCGCTAGTTGGGACATGATGTTCAGACCCCACCTTCTCATCCTTTGCCATATTTCTCTCTCCCTTCATCTATCTCTGCCAACGTGGAGTAGTCAGATGCGGTTCAAGTACCTCTCCCCTCCTGACACGCACCCCCTGGTCCCTGAGGGCACAAGTGGCTGGCCTGGCGTTTCTACATTCTGCCTTTAATTCTGAGTTTCTCAGCAGTGTTAGCATTTGGAGCCCGGTAACTCTTTGCTGGGGTGTGGGTGGGGGCGTCCCTGTGCTCTGGGGGGTGCTGAGCCACATCCCTGGCCTCTGCCCACCAGATGCCTGCAGCGCCCCCCTCAGGTGTGACAACCAAAAATGTCTCCAGACATTCAAATTCCCGCTGGGGGGCAAGGGAGCAGGTCTCACGCTATTACTCAGATGTACCTTGGAACCAAACTCAACCCTGTTAACAGCTAACCTGACTAGAAATAGTCATCTATCCATGATGTGAGTGGATCCCTAATATGGCCTAAGTTTCCCACTTCAGTTTTAAAAAACTGCTTCCCAGCCTTGCCAGTCAATCGACATGTAGACTGCAGTCTATAGCTGGGAGGTTTTACAAGTCTTCAGAGATTACCTTTTTATTGTAGTCATGAGGAAACTGAGGACCTTTGAAAAGGTAAGCATTTTTCCACAATCGCCCAATGAGCCGGGCTGTGCGAATTTTCCAGCCCAGTTACCCTGGGTGCCTCCTTGGCTCCTCCCATACTCTTAGTCACATAATTCAACAAATAGACTATCATTTATGGAAAGGCTGGAGATCACCGAGGGATGGGATCTAAATTCACAAGCCCAGACTTGCAAGCTGGCCAATAACAACAACAAAAACACGGAAACGTGATAGACTCTAAAAGAAGAAAGCCAAATTTCACCCGAGGCAGGTTGGAGTTACGCTACCAATGGTGGGAAGAAGTTCAGCTATTTTTAAAGATAAGTGAGGGACCCTGAGGGCTACTTGCTAAGAAGGTAAAGCTCAAAGCGGAGTTTACATCCTAACTCCCTCCAGTACCGCAGGTAGGGTGCCCCAAATCAGAAGCCATCTAAGGAAAGAATGATGTGCTCCTCTTGTGAAGCAGAAAGGTGTGTTTGGGAAAAACACCGACAGAAAGGCACGCTAGGCTGTGCCCAGCACTGTGCCAGAGGTGACAACACATGGCAAGTCGTTTCCCGACGATTAGCTCATTTGAGCCTGGGAACCACCTAAGGGTTTAGACGCTCGTTTTTAGAGGTGAGGAAGAGAGGAGTGAACCCCTAACCATTCCCGAGTGCGGAGCGGGGACAGGAGCCCAGAGGCTCAGCTGCAAGTCCGAGGTCTTTTGCGCACTGCCTCAGCTGTCTCTAGAGGTAGGCTAGGAGGCTCTGCCCCGTGGGTGTTTACGACACTTGGACTCCAGAAGTCTCCTGCCTGAGACAGGATGCTGCTCTGCCCGAGACCCTGGCTGTATTCCTGCCTGACACTCCCAGGGTCTGCTGCTCTCGTCCTTCTGCGCAACAGCAAGGCTGTTTCTCAGTCTTGGCCATGGCTGCGTGAGGACCCCTGGCCGAGATGAGGTGAGCAGATGCGAAGGCCTGCTGTTCCCACTCAAGCCTACACGATGAAAATCTCCCCTTTGGGGGCCTCGCTCTTTCGCCAAACTACAAGCTAAATGGAGATGGCCCTAGGGATCTAGAGAAGATCTAGATGGAATGAGTCCGAATTCCCGGATGACCCGTGCAGTGGGGCCATCACTGTCCAAACTGCATTGGTCTGGGATGTAAGCAAGAAATAAACTTTTATTGCATGAAACCACTGAGATTTGGGGTGTGGCTACCTTAACGACTACCACTTCCTTGTGAAAAATGAGGACAGTGACACACTCAGGGAGGGGAGTGACTCGCAAATGGCCAGGGACATCTGGGCTTTGGGCCCGCAGAAGGAAGTTCTGCTCTTCGTGGACTCCCAAGTTCCGTCTCCAGCCAGGGCAGGGACACAAAGAAGTGGGTGGCGTGAACGCCAAGCCCTCTTCGCTCTGCGCGAGGATTTCACTGCCCAGGGAGTTTACTACCAGCCTCCTCTTCGGTGACGGCTCGCTTTGTGGAAGGGAACACAAGCTTCTCCTCATTAAACTACGGGAGACCCCAGGATATCCAAATGAATCCCTCCTCCCAAACATTATCTGTAGAGAATACGCAGAAACCAACAAGACAAATAATAGCTTATCATCGCTCTGCCAACAGCCAGTAACCCAAAAGTGAACCAATAATTTGTTCCTGAATTTATCAAGACTTACACTAATAACCAGGCTTCAAGATTTCACTTCCAAGCATTCCATCTGTCTTAGAAAAAAGAAAGAGCTATTTGGAGCACTATGCTGGTTTTTATATTATAAAGGGGGGTTAATAGGCTGTCATAATAACCAAGCTTTGTACACTTACTGGTATTTAGTATTCTAAGAGAAATCTGGGGGACTTCAAGGTACTTTCAAAGTCATGCTTAAAATATGTATTTATTTTCAGCTGCAGTAGGTAGAAATACAGTGTGCATAAAGAGGGTAAGCCATTGATCACACAGGCATCTAATTCAGCCCCCCATCCTTTTGCCAGAGGAAAGGATAAAGACAATAAAGCAGCTTGGACCACACGGATTCAAGTTCAAAGTTTTAAATACATGCACAGAAATCTCGCAAGGAATCAGAACCCACAGAAACACAGAAGACTCACTGGGCTTACCTCTTCCTTAGAAGTTGATCAGTTTGCTAATCAACTAATTTACTCATCAATCCAATTACACTGCTGGGAGAACTAGCCAATGAGAGCATCAGAATGTGCTCTACATCAAAGCTTCTCAGATTTGAGGGCACGTTGAAAATCATCTCAAAAGATTTAAAAAATTCTGATGCCCAGGTCCCACCCCACGACAGTCTTTGGCAGCAGAACCAGGTTATCTGTAAAGCTCCACAGGTCATCCCAAGGTGCAATCAAGGTGGAAAACTACTTTGTCTTCGATTACTCCTATTTTTTCAATGGTATTTTTTATTGAAGTAACATTGGTTTACAATGTACATGATATGGGGGGTTATAGATTCATATATCTTCAGGTATGTCACCACACAACACCACGCCCACCAACAACCAAGGGACACAGGTGACCCTTGTTTTGCCATTCATGCAAAATCAACGAGGCAACTTCTTCTACATCAAAATATTGGCATGGCTATATGGAGCACGGCAATTAAGCCTGAAATGGCCACTACTGAAAACTGACTTACCTTTTGCTCACTTCACACTGAGCTTCATAAGAAGACAGAGGGATTTCCACTTAGCAGATTTCACAGTAGATACCAGGCTTAATACCACCCAACTCAGTCTTCCCATCTGAGTTTTCCCAGTTCAGAATAATTTAAAATAATTGTCTCTCAATAATAGTCAAAGAAAGCTTTTAAGTCAACCAAACAGCTCTAGGCATTCTCCAAGAACATCCAATGGCATGTCTCCTGGTACTCAAAAATTTGTGATGTTTAACTAATAGATAAACTCATTCACGTCTGTGGGAAAACAAACATACTGTAGCCTACACTTAAATCTCACTTAATTCCAATCAACACCTGCTGTGGAGAAAGGAATTTATGATCACATTGTATTCATAGGCATATTAATACAAGGCAGAACCATGATAACACGCTAGTGGAAAGCAGCTCGAGTGTGGAGTTCAGTCCATCATGAACTGAGGTCCTGGAGAAGGTCTTGAGTCTTCGTGACAACACCCGTCCTCGCCTCACTCGTGAACCTCTGACTTCCAAATCCAGCTGGCTGTGTAGCATTCCCACCAGCAGGTCTAGCAGGTCTCTTACACTTAACTCCTGAGCAATCAAAAAGCTGTTCTTCTCAGTCTCGGGAAACGGCTATTTTCTCCTTTCAGACACTCAGGATAAAAGCTGGAATCACCACAACTCCTTTCATTTTTTCCCACCACGACCAACAGGAACCCACTAACTTCTCATTTTCAAGCGACTGTGGCTTTGGGCCAAGTCAATGTGATCTTGCTCTTCAGTCGCTACGGTAGCTTCTCTCAGCTACTTCAAGCAATGGTCCAAGCTGCCATCATCTTGAGCCCAGGGCATCATGGGGTATTCCCAAGTCTTTCCCCTGCTTCTGCCCATGCCCCCTTCTTTATTCTCAAGAAGGAAGACAGCACAGGCTTTCAGTAAGAGACATCAACCCATGTCCATCCAATGCCAGCCTCTACCAGCTCTGCATTTCATTCCAAGTCGTCAGGATGCCTGACGGAGCCCCACACATCCAATGCCACCACCTCACCTCTGATGCATCATTTGTCACTTCTTCCACTCAATCCACACTTACCTGCTTACCAATCCTCTTGCATGCCAGCACGTCCTCCCCTTTCCTCAGTTCACCAACCATTCTGGTTTACTAAATAAAGACTGAGGGCTTTCCCAGGATGCAGGACCTTTGCTGCTAACTACCAGGAAGTGCTGGGGATCTCAAGGAAAGTTAGTCATCCGACCTCTTCTGCTCGCAGATCATCACTGTTGTGCTTCCTTCCCATGTCAGGTCTTAGCTCACTACCTATATTTAAAACTCACTCCTGTCTCCTTCCATCCATCCGTATCTCATCTTCTTGCTTCCTTTTTCTGAGGTCTTATCACAGTCTAACATGATCTATATTTAGATAGTTAATTGGTTTCATTTCCTACTCTCTCCACGGAAGGCAAGCCTGTGAGGACTGTTTGAATTTCTGTTGTATTCCCGGAATGTAGAATAGTGCCTGGCCCACAGTATATGCTAAATAAATGTTTGCTGAATGGAAGAATTATTTACATTATTTAATAATATCTCAGGGACTAATCATGATGCAAAATGACAATAGTGTCCTGAACTGCCAATGCTGGATCAATGCTATTCCTTAACAATCCTAAGAACTATCGGCAATAAGATGATTAGAAGAATCCAGGGCATCTACAAAAGTTAGGGGCTCTGGGAGGAAATAAACTTAAACGTGAGGCAATATCTACCTAGGAAAGGCCGGTTGAAAATGGAAAGTTTGTGTGACATAAGAAACATTCGGTTATTTCTTATTGCATTCATAGACATTAAAATCCATTTTTAGTTCTTAAAAGTGCATTAAGATTTTTTCCAAACATAATACAAGTTACGTGTTATAATGTGCCCACCAACAACATCCTAACGACATAAACAACTCATCCGAATGGGGGGAAGCTGTGTAATACATTTTATTGTCATTAAAGATGGGTGTATATCAGGTACCAGGCACATCAGAAAGCACCAACACCTCATTTCACCCACAACTGGTTTCATAAACAAGTTTATATTATTTCAAAGATAGGCTGGGGAAGTCTTTGTTTTCCTCCCAAATAACTATCTCATTTTAAGAGGCAATGCTTACTTAATGAAGATAAATGGTAAAATTCATAACAGATTTCTTTTTGCCCCTCTACTGAATGAATACTGGTTTTGATTTCACTTTCTGGATATCCTTTGCCTTGGAAGAGTTTGAGGCTGATGAAATTCAGGCACACACTGCCTGCCGACCAGTACATCCAATTCGCGAGTTAAATATCAAAGTCCTTCCATGTTGGTACATGAGTTACTGCTACCCCAAGAGACTCAGTTCTGCCATGGCAGGGCTCTCTGAACTTTCCCCCAGTTCTGCAGAGTGAACCCTAACCTGATTCACTATATCCACAAATAGCGAAAGAAAGAATGGCAGTCGACCTCCCATTCTACTTGAAGGAGACACTCAAACAGCAAAAGCTGGCACTTCCCATCCAACCCTGTCTGAGTCCACCCAAAGGCACAGTCCCTGAGGAGTACAGCACAGAATTCTTTAGTTACTATCCACTGGACATGCACATGATTTCAGCAGCGGCCCTTGTTCTGAATCCGTTCGAAACCTTCCCTGGAGGAGTACGAACTGGATGGACCATAGCGTGTGGTCTGGGACGCAAGCATCCAGTCCCTCCAGCAGTTCTACTTTGGACATATAAGCTGATGTCCCAGAGACATTAGTGTCTCACCCTAGAGTCTGTTCAATGGGGGAACATGTGCTCTTGGAGAAATGACAAAATAAAGTTCTGTGACCTTTGACACTGAGGCCTAGACTCTGGACTGGAACAAATTAATGAAGATTGGGAGTATTCTCTACCCCACGAGGTCTCTTGAGTTCCTGTCAGCCAGATCTCTACAGGAATCCGCACATCCCTTGACTTCTGTCCAAATGGAGATCCCCTACAGAAAGATTCTCATTTCAGGAAACTTTGACCTGTCCAAAGGTTTTTGCTGTCTTCAATCCTTAGAACATTTTTGCAGGGAAGGAGCTATTATCTCCATTCTACACATGCAGAAACAGGCGAGGACCACAACAACTTCCTTTCCCAAACCCAGTGTGACATAGCTACCATTTGAAGCCCGTTGGCTTATCCAACTCAAAAACTACCACAATGATGACCAATAGCGTTGCTAATGTTAATGACAATAAGTTTAACACTTAGTGTTTATTTTGTGCCAAATACCTTTCTACTGTGTGCTCATATAGATTCACTCTTTTGATCCTCAAAACAGCCCTATGAATTAGACTTGACTTTCATTCCTACTGACAGATGACGAAACAATCTCTAAGAGATGAAGTGACTTGCCCAAGGTCACACAGATGATAGACAGGAGGACACAAGTGCTCTAAACCAGAGGGTGGCAAACTTTATCTGTAAAAGCCAGACAGAAATGTTTCATCCAGCTCTGCGGGCCAGCCAGTCTGTGGCTGTAGCTCAAGGCTACCATTAGTGCCCAAGTGCAGCCACAGACGTTACCACAGACCTTACGAAGTAGGAGAGCTCCTAGAAGACCTCAGGCGCTCCTAGGAAACTTCCACTCCCAAAGCAGGAGGGGGTGGATCTGGCCCAGGGGCTGCGGCGTGCTGACTCCTCCTCTAAACTACTGCATCAAAGTGCTTCCAGAAACAACTTAGAAGCAGAAATCATGTCATTCAGAGAAGCAATGATCGGTTATTTTTTGAGCTTTCCTTGTTTTATTAAATCAGACAAAAAATAAGTTCTCCTGCTCCAATTTTAAGCAGTATAATTTTAAAATGTTGTATCTATAACATTAATTTTACAATGGAAACATTTGTAGCACAGGTGAAATGGCCTTGTACTGTGGAATCTAGAAAACGGAAGCCTCAAATTTTATCACAAAAGAAAGATCTGGGAATGCAACTTTTGGAGGGTAGAGATGATTCACAAAGGGCAGAATGCTGATAATTGTTGAAGCTGGATATCGCGAGGGGTGGTTCTACTGTTCTGCTTATTTTATGTATGTTCAAAAATTTCACAACAGAGTTAAGAAAGCCTGACTTATTGTCGAATATAATGGGCATGGTATTCTAAGTTCCCTGGGGGGGAGGGGCATCTAATTCCGTGTTCCTCCTGCCATTTTGACACACTAAGCTGTTCCGTAGTTTTTTAATTACTTAAATAATGTCTCCCCGCTCTTTCACTTCTGATAGCGTCTTCTCTAAATGTCAAGTCCTGATGGTGTGCGCTTGAGCAGGAAGATGCACTGAGGGCATTTGAAGGAGATAAATGTAAATCGTTAGCCTTTGAAGTCAGAGGTTCTAGGATGCATCAAAAAATACTGGTGCGTTTCCCCTTAAATCAATAAAACCTAGAGAATCAGACCGAATGTAGAGCATTGTTCATTTTATATTCTTTTCATGCCAGCCCTGATGATTCTGAAGTGCAATGTCCACGGACTTGTCCTCAGTAAGTCATCTTTTTCCTTCCTTGGCGGTGCGGGGTGCTGAGGCATCAGCTGCGGGCCTGTCCAGGCCCAAAGTCTCCAGCCTGGTGAATCGTCCCTGCAAGGAGCTCAGCTCTACTCCGCAAAGTCTCATCAGCATCTACTACGCTGCAAGAGCCACAAAGGTCAGGTATGGGGTGTGCTTCCCTGCCCTCAGGAGCCCACGCTTGGCCAGGACAGGGATTTCTGTACAGCGTCCTAAGTGCGCTGCATGTGAGGGGAGCCCGGGGATGGCTATTTGCACCAAACGAAGGGCATCTTAAGAGATACTTGCTTCAGCTTGAACGATAGGAGGAATGAACTATATACAGGAAAGAGAAAAGGGCGTCAGGGAGAGGCATGGCTTTCAGCAAAGGCATCAAGTATTGACACCGCGTGGCCTATTGGGATAAGGAGAACCGTGCGTCACGACAAGCACATGTGCAGTGCAGAAGGGAAACATGAAGCTGAGGAGAGTCCGAAAGGCAGAAGTCATCAACTGCCTTCTTCGCCGCATGAGAGAGCGTGGGCTGGTATTTTAAGGGGGGTCACTGACGAGAGACATTGAACGACTGCCTACAGCTAACGCTTGAGCTAGAACATTCTGAGGGAGCTAGTGAGTGCGGTAGAAGCAGCGGCGGCACAGGGCTTGGGGAGAGGGTATTAGTGTCTGGGATATACGGTTGGTACTGAGGCACATTCTGCAGTTCATTCGGCGCTGGAGTCATCAACAGGCAGGTGCAGGTAATTCACAACAGGATGACAACACCCGCGGAATGCGTGCTGACTGAGGACAAAAGGCCAAGGTCACAGGCAGGGGCTACCACAGTCCAAGACGCTGACATGGGAAGGACCAGCGTGAGTGATATCACGCAGAGATGGAAGTGACTGGAGAAACTCCCCTCGCCTGCGCTTCCTCCCCCCTCACGCTACGCTCTGCTTCCACACTCCACACTCCGACATCAGCTGTGCGGGGCTGCGCACGCCCACCAGGCAGTCCTCCAGGACAGCAGCTGGTGGCCTGCCACCGCGCTTGGTTCTCCACCGTCTACCTGGATCGAGGGCCACACCCCGCGGGGGAAGGGCTCAGTCTGAGACAGCTTCTGCCAAGCGAGCACCCTGAGGTGCCCAGGACGCCTCCTGGGGTGTCAGTTCATTTGCTAGACAACCTCACAGAACTGAGGGAAACAGTGTGCCCGCTTGATTACTGACTTTTATAAAAGGATGTAATTCACAATGTGTCAGGTAGTTTTACCGCCTAAGACAATTTGGCAAGAAAAGAAGAAAAATAAAAGGACCTTCAAAAGAACAGAACTGGACCTACTTCTCCGTGTGTGCAGATCCTCAGCAATCCTGCGCAAGGAATTGATTTCCTTTTGAGCATGCTGCCTAAGCACATCTTTCAAGTCTCTTGTTTGTTCCTAAGATCACAAGTGTTTTGTCTTTCTCAGTGCTGATCAAACTCACTGGAAGTGTGAAGTCAGAGCATGTAAAACCAGATCACACACCACCATGCTTGAGAGTGACATCAGTTTGCAGAATTGGTTTCTTATTTCATCAATGGAGAAATGAAGCCAAACTGACATCCAGTTAGTAGATCTTTCTCCTTTATAAGAAAACTGCCTTATGGACAGTTACGTATGTGGCAAAAAGGTTTGCAGCTAAACTGTTCACTGTAAAACTACCTACAACAACTCAGAAACAGCCACGTAGAAGGACGCAAGGGACAAGTTACATGGGAAGAACGTGGGGTGTCCATGCTCTCTCCAGGTGCAACACTCTCCCATCACCTCCACTGTTCACCAGCTGGGAAGGTCCCCAAACCCTGTATTTTGGGGGTATTTATGGAAGCTTCCTCATTTGGTTATGATCAATCATGAACTCCATTTCTGGTGCCACCGGAGAGAACGGAGGAGGGGTGGGCTCTGAGTTGCTCATCAGGAATTGGTGTTTCCAGAGACCAGCCCCCATCCTAAAGCCACCAGGAGCTTAACTCTTTAGAACAAGTGACATTCCTGCCAGCCAGGAAACTTCAAGGCGTTAGGAGTAGAGAGTCAGGAACCAGGGACAAAGACCAAATATTAGAACAAACGATGCTCCTAGTACTCTTATTACTTAGGAATTTACAAGAGTTTTAGGAGATCTGTGCCAGGAACCAGGGGCAAAGATTAGATAGGCAGGCAGGCAGGCAGGCAGGCAGATAGACGGATATGTCTATTACGTCACAGAAACACAAGGCAGAGAGGTGGGCTCAGAAAGAGAAGGAATCGCACCGCAAGAAGACTGGCATCTGCCAAGGGAGACAGCCATCCTACTTGGCACCGTTGCTGCTCGAGAGCTGAGGTGACAGACACAAAAGCGCCTGGCCTAGAGCCTGCACATAGCTGCTCACCTTCCCCTTCCTCATCGGCATCAAGGGCAGTATGGACCACGGTGTCAAAGGCCTCAGGGCAAGATGCCCAAAATGTTCACAGCATTCACCACACAGAGGGGTGGCAGACACCGGTGGCCTAGCACTCAGCCCCACGTTCTCCTCTCTCTTGGGACACACAGCCAAACAACCTTCACCTGCCTTCTCACGCCGCTATGTGTCCCCGGAATCAAGCCCTGGCGAGGGAGTGCAAACAGGAGTGCGGTGCCTGTGTCAGCCTTGGGTCGTGTGCTACTTTCCTGCTCCTGCCATAACAGAGTGCCACAAGCTTGCCAGCTTAAATGAACATCAGAAATGCCGGCCACTCAGTTCTAGAGGCTACAAGTCTAACATCGAGGTGTGGCAGGACCGCACAGGCTCTTGGAGAGGAGCCTTCCTTACCCCGTCCCAGCTTCTGCATCACTCTAGCTTCTGCCTTCACTGCCACACGGTATGGACCCCACATGTCTGTTTCTTTGTGCCCAACCCCTCTCCTCTTATAGGGACACCAGTCCTGCTGGAGCTAGGCACACCCTAAAAACCATAAAAACATCCTGTACATTATCTTCCATGTTTTCCCCACTTCTGGATGGCTAGAATGAGACACCCCAGCTCGGGGGCCATGTGTTGAAGGAGGTAGAGCCGCAGATGGGAAGAGTTTGGGCTCCTGTATCATTGGCTGGACAACTTTCTGAGCAGAATCAAACACCGCTAGGCAAGTGAGAAATCACCCTTTATTGGATTAAGCTATGGAATGTGGATGTTGTCTCTGTTTCAACATCCACCTTTACCTTAAAAATGACAGGAGGTCTCTGGTGATCTTCGCTGTAGCATTTGCCATTTGGGTCAAGGCTAAAATGTGGTGGGTTAAGGACTGAATGAGAAGTAAAAATAAATAAAGCAAATGATGACTCGATTTGTTAGAGCATTCCAGGAATAGAAGGTTGAAAGTAGGGAGGATGTTAGGTGGGAGAGTGAGGCAGGGGACAGAAGTGAAGTGCAGGTCCCCTCAGGATGAGAAAGAGGCTCTGAGGGCAGTTGGTGGGGAGAAGAGGCAGCTGTAGAAGAAGAGATAGTGTGCAAAGGTCTCTGAAGAAGGTGAGAGGGGATGGGGATCAGGAATACAGATGGGGCTAACTTTATAAAAGAGGGGCCACCTTATCCTCTTAAAGTGTAGAGAAACAGGAGGTTTTCCAGGAAGAAAACTATCACACGAGCATAGGGAACAATCATCGGCGTCTACTGAGGTCCGAGCACAACGCAAAACAATTCTATCTTTTTCCTCATATGTTCCTTCAAATAGTTCTTCAAGGCATGTAAAGCAGCTACTAGGATTCTTTTTTCTTTTCTTCAGGGAAATAAATGACTCAGAGCATAAGTCCTTTTCCAAGGTCATACAACGAAGAGTCAATACAAGAACCAAAGTTCATTTACCCCGAAAACCCCCAGGTTCTTTCCAATATGTGGGGCTGATCAGAGAGGTGCCATGTAGGCTGGCTCACCACAACGCTTCTATGGTTCAGCGGGCGAAATTAGAACAGGAAAAAAATCACAGCAAAGGAAAGACTGATTCTGCCTTCTAGGAAGCTGGAAATGGCAAGATAATAAAATAACAAGAAAGGTATTTGGTCGCAAGCATCACTACATGGAAAATGAGTCAAGAGTCAAAGGATGATCTTGGGGGGGGTTTCTTTTGGTGTTAGAAGACAGAGGAATGAATAAATCACATACCTAGAATTTTCCAGTCGGTAGAAAAGAAAAAGAACCGGAACCACAAGTGTGATAAAACAGAAGGTCACATTTTCACTGCCCTCACTTAGGCCTGGGGGTCTTGAGGGCTTTAGGTGTGGGGGTCTTGAGGGTTTTAAGCATGGAGGTCTTGAGGGTGCACCAAAATTGGTGAAACAAAGGAACCTGTAAGCAGAAAACTAGTACAGCATAAAGAAAATGGAAATGTTGGCAAGAGACACCACATCCGTAAAACCAAGTAAGAAGAATCACTCTCAAGAGTCACTGCAACTAGTATGATAATTAAAATTTAAACAAGAAGCCGGAAGGAGGTTCTAATAGTTGACAAGGAACATCTTTTCTGGGAAATATTTTTACAGAGTCACCACATCTCGGTCACTAAATAAATGAGGACACTGAGGTAACAGATTGATTTCATCAATGGTAGTGGAACAAATCTCCAGGGGCTTAGGATGAACTATGGAACAGTGTTCAAGGCCAAGGACAATGGTGCGCCATGAATGGCTTAGAAGTGTGCAGATACCCGTTAGAGGCTCTTAACCAAATATTTAACCAGAGAAAGTGACCTTGGACATCTGGGGCCTCTGGATCAGTACCTGCTGCACAGAGCACCGCACCAGGTACTGCTTTCTGCAGGTCGTGGCACGGAAAGTAGGGCACGCAAGCGCAGACACAGCCACTGGAAGGAGGAAAGGACGGGCATGTCACTTCGACAGAGCCTGCCTAATGGCCCACAGAACATCTTCCTCCATCTGCCTCACAGCATCCGGTAATCAGTCTCAAAACTAAGCCAAGGGTCTTGCCCCCAGTCTGCCTATCTTCACAAGAGGCCCCAATGTCTCTTGAGCGCTCTCCTGCCCCCCCCCGGCTGGCCTCTACGCCCACATCTTGTTAGCTGCCAAGGCCCGTTGGTTCTAACACTTCATTTCTCAAATTCCCTCTTTTGAGGTACTTTCCCTCTTCCAAGGCCCAAATGACCGTAGTAGCCTGCAGCCACTCTTGCCTTTGTCCATTCTAATGTTTTTCCAAGAAATACTGGACCGCCAGCCTTCCTACCACACAAACGAGATTCTAGCTCTGGGCTCCCTTCATAGTGAGCCATTTCTAGAGAAAAGAAACAACTCATTTACCTGCTGTTCTGGTAATATTCCCTTGTTCCTGGAGTATACGCTTCAGCCATCTCTTAGTAGAAAATGTCTTGTGCTTTGTTGACTGAAAAATACTTAATATTTTAACCCATCCCTGAGAAACATTTCTTCGGGATAGAACTACTGCTGTGGAGTTGTCCTTCATTACTCCCTGCCTCCGACCTTTCCCTCCTTTCTCTCTCTTCCAGCACTTCGAAGATATTATTACACTATGTACACATTAACTACTTTAACTCAAAATATGCTTGGAATAACCCTGTCCATTTGAAAAAAATATAATCTTCATTTTTATATGAGAAGTAGCATCAATAATTAATATCCACTGCTTTTAGTCAAGGGTAATGACATTATGTGTGGTATATTTGACTTCAAGACACAGACAGCTTAACTAGAGTCTCCAAAATCACAAGGGGATAAAATTCATGACATTTCAAAAATAGCTTATTAAGAACACTGGTTAAGCTTCAACTCTAAAGACCACAAATGATGATGAAAATTAAGCATTCACAGAAACCAAGGTGGGCCAGACTTTATCCAAAGCTTTCTGGAACATCTTTGATAAGAGATGGTGACTCCAGTGATGGGTGACTCGCTCACTGTCTCCGGCTGAGCCCTAAGAAAGTGTATCCTGTGCTTAAGTCGCTCCAACTTTCCTCCTCCCAAGTGTTGTTCCACTTCCCAGCAGCCCAAGCGGAAAGCCTACACCCTACAGCTTCAGGCAGACCACAAGCCTCCTAGTACTCCAGGAACTTTCCTACACTGCTGCACGTCTCGCTGCATTGGCAAAGAGACTAAAAGGAGACCCTTGACGCGTCCGGCATTACTTGCTCTCTTCCCCACGACAAGCCTCCTGTCCTCTAGGCTCAAGTTTCTCAGACCTGGTGTGGCCCCACACCTGGGACGCTCAAATTTAACTGGAAGCCCTTCGTAGATTATCCCAAGTCCTCCTTTTCAACAGATTTCCTACCCTTGCCCTTCTCCTAAATGGGCGAAATCCAGTCCCTCTCACTCCATTAGGCTTTAAAGATTCACACCCCTCCACAGCAGACTGCCCAGGCAGGGCTTCGGCAGGAATACAGGGAACACACCTGAGGGCTTTTCCTTCCAGTACATATGGTTTTCCATATGTCTCATCTTAATTTCTTCAGAAGTAATTAACACGTACATGCACGTAATCATATGTAGATTTATGCATGTGACCTTCACATTTTTCAGGTGACATTTCCAATTCACAGATTCAAGAGCTTCTGAGAACACCATCAAGTAAAATCTTTCATTTCCTCTAGATAAGATCAATAGCAGAGATTGGAATCATTTTCAATGAAGAAAGAGTCTCACTGAATAAAATATTATATTTTGTGGCATTCAGAGAATGGCAAGAGAACACACTCTTCCTTGATCCCTCCTTCCTTCATCTTTGACTTCTTAATAATAGACTATTTCTGGCCTTTCAAATCTCATGTCCATGTTTACACTTGCAAGGTAGTGTGCTCACGGTCCAGGAGGACCCAGCAAGGGGACGTCAGGCCCAAGCCCCGAGGTGTTACTGCGGAAGAAGCGGCACCCTGCTAGAGCCCTGGGCACTGCTTACAGACCAGAGCGAACTAGACAACTTAATCCAGGCGCCTGGCGTTTCTGAGCCCAGGGCCTGCCCTATAAAATGGAGACACGTTTTCTGCTGTGTGTAAAGCGCTTCTGAGCTGTGCAAGAGAGAATTACCCAAACATACCAACTCCTTGGAATCTAGGAGGATTTTCTGAAAAGCTAACATTTATTGAGGGTTTATCATATGCCATGAACACATGGTTCTTGTTTTATTTCTTTGAAACTTCACACCAACCTTGTGAGTTTGCGTGTAGTTTTTGTCCACTTTGCAAGGACAGAGAGCACAGGGGGGACGCCGCCTACTGTTTCAGGGCCACCACAGGCCGGCTGGGGGCGGACCGAGGTTCTGAGTCAAGGGCTTCTGCTCTTCCCCCTAGGCCACCTGGCGGGGCTGGGACAAAGGCTAGTCGTGCTCCTTCCCCAAGGAAACGCGCTGAGCGGCCGGCTTAGTCCCGGCTTTCCAGAAGCAGGGCTCGAAACGAGGGCTTGCATGATGCGGACCGGGAAGGCAGCGCTCCCCAGGAACATCTGGTGAGGGAGCAACGCAGGGAAGGGCAAGTCCAGATGGACAGCTGCCAGGAGATGTCTCCTGGTGGGGAGCTTGGGCCCGATTCCCACCGGGCACTCTGGAGTGTGAGTGACGCAGTCAGGGATTCGCCAAGCGCCTTGTGTTTGGGGGCAGGGGCAAGGGATGGGCATAAACCCCGGGTACTCCCAGCTTTCTGGGCAATGAGGCAGCGTTGGGCCAAAGTGGAGTCTAGTGGTCAAGGGGAATCCCCAAGAAAGGCCTCACCCAGGGCACAAACAGCAAAAAGGAGCTGAAAGGCTCCAGGCCAGACGCTGCCACAGTCCACCCTCGCTGGGAACCTCGCGGCATCCATCTGACTTCCTGGGGGTGAGAGCTGCTCCTCGGCTTCGTGATCAGTGGGTCTCTGAGGGGGCCGGCGCAGACGTCTCTCACTGAAGGCCATTTCTGAGCACTGGGCAATGCCACCAGCCCTCCAGTCCACAGGCCATGCTTACGCCTGCTACGCCCACGACAGGTCAGCGCTCACGGAGGCTAGTTTTCAACAGGGAACAACAGGACCCGCGTTGGGCGCCTTGGGGCCCCGGCCCCAGGACAAAGGGAGGGGCCCGGGCCTGGCTGGACTTTCACCGGCTCCTCCGCGGGGGCCAAGGGGAACAAGGCAACAGAGGGCGGAGGAAAAGGGGTGCTTGGCCAACGCAAGGCTAAGCGGGGGCATCTGGCCCGCAGCAGGGAATGGCCACAGTGGGCACTTCCTGGGCTCTCCATCTGCCACCCCACAAGCCCCGCACAAAAGCTATGGCTCACACCCCGCCTTGGCCTTGCGTGAAGGGTGTTTTTTCTTAAATTAAGGCGAAGCACTTTGGCCTTCGGCTAAGCTGGCAGTTATGACCGTTTGGTTGGGGAATAAGCGGTCAGACGCTGGTGCTGTTATTGCTGCTCTCTCGTTCTCAGCATTGCGCTCGCTCTTTTCATAGCATTTCTATGCTAAATTTAAAAACTTGGCAACAGAAGGTCACTAAATTAATTTGGATGAATTTTAATTTTCACTATCTTTTAGTGAAATCTTGGTTTTTATTCCCTAGAGGAGTCGATTTGAATGAGATATAGAAATTGTCCACTTAAAAGACATCTACATTTTGTTTTGTTCTGTGAGATTAGTTCTAGAATCCTCGCCAGGAGCCCCAAAGCTTTCCAGTGTGTATTAGCAGCAAGTTTGGCCAAAGAATAATCAAACCTAGAAATTCTGATATTATACTTCAGTACTTGTGTATGGTAGTCTGAAGAAAAATACCTAAGAACTCATGAAACATTATAACCTCCTCGTCAGAAGTTTAGCTATGTTTCATGATCACACGAGTTTATTTTGCTGTGAAAATAATCACTGCCAAATGAAAATTTTGCTAAGAAAAATACAACTCTCCCAAGAGAGGCAACAAGGGGAGAGGAATCCAATGAATGGTGGTAGGTTTTGCTTGTTTAATAGTTTTTAAAAATGGAAATGTGTGCAAATACCATGTTAATTCCAAAAAAAATTTCAAAAGTAACAACAGGAGCGTACATACAAATACTTGTTTTAAATTAATTAATTAAAAGGTTAAAATGGCACATTTCATGTTTTATTTATTTTATCACAATTAAAAACATCTTTGGCCAAATAAAACCCACAGAGTAAAAACCCCTCCCCTAGCCAGGGAATCCTCACTGTAGTTACGGGCAGTTTTCTCAGTCCTTCTGGACAGATACCCAAGGATACAGAGATAGGAGGCTGTCCAGCCAACAGCAGAAGCCAAAATAAATGTATCGCAAAGACTCGCGAAGTTAACTGGGTGATAGTGGGGAGGGAAGAAAAGAGAAGAAAAACAATCCTCAACCTTCCCTTTGGGGTGGCAGAGGACATGGTTAAATGCCCAGTTACAACTAGCTCCACGGACAAGCAGTTTCCAGCTGGTAACACAGTGTGTTCCTGGAAATTAAGTCACTAAGTAAACCTCCCTCGCAGAATAAGATCACAAGGGACTTTAGCATGCCAAAAAGAAAAAATCCTCTATGCCTTTCATGCCTACCGTACTCAGAATTGAGCAGAAGGATGCATACATACACGTATATATGTAACACAGACAAACAGGTTCAGTCAACCCCAAACAAGCTTAAATAGCGTATACGCCATTTAATAAAAATTAGACTCTAAACTCAGTCCTACAAAATCAGCCCTCCGCTGTCACAAGGGGCGCTGAATGTCAGCACCCAATACACACAGAACTGCAGAATGGCAACTTGACCAGGCTGGATTTTCTCCCCCCAAAATGAACATATCAGTTATAACCAACATTAAATAACACAGTAAGACCTTTTGTTAAATCTGCTAATTTACAAAAGTTTTTGAGGGAGTGACTTGGATGGCTGAATTCTCTATAAAAACTGCCTCCATGCTCTTCTTTCCCTCTCACTACAATGCCACTTATGAAGCAGACCCTTTCAATGCCACCCAGTTTCCTTAGATGTGCACCAAACAAGGAGACTAGTCAATAAAAGTTGGTTGAGGACGGCGATGGTGGCGTTTTGCCTCTCTCCTTTTCCCTCCATCGAGCTGCTCCAGGGCACGGATGAGCCACAGTGGCCCAGGAAGCAGGTGCCGACAGGCTTGGGTTCTCCTTCCTCATCTTCACCACAGCCAGCCCCGCCCACACTTCCCCAGTCAATCTCTGCTGCCCCACTCAAGGCGACTGCTGATGTCAGCACCACCTTCTCTCTCTGGGTCCTTGCTGCACCCTGACCTTCCCCCAAACCAGTCAAAGCAGCTCTGCTCCACTCCACCTTCTCTATCTCCGCCAACAACATCTGACACCATTCGGGAACTACAGCAGAACCCAGCCCTCCAAAACGTCTTTAACGCCTTTCGTGCCTATCATATTCAGAATTTTGAACAGAACAGCTCCAGCTACAAAGGTGCTATGATATGATGTAAAACGGAGCACACACACACTCCTCGAAATCAAGTACATAGTGACTCCAGAACATGCCCACAAGTTTGTATGCATAACAAATACTATGGCTACTACGATCCCAGTCTTTGCTTTCTTATATATGTGTATAACTAGGGAGAAACAGGCTAAAAGGACACTCCCAGGAGGACACTCAGGGATGGGCTAACGGTGTGGGAAGTGTGGAGCCCCAGAAGGTATCACAGAGCTCCCAGCAACCGGAGTCAGGAAGTCACCAGAAGGAATTTGGCCCCCCTCCCCCAGGAGACATCTGACCACGTCTGGAGACATTTTGGGTTGTGCTAGCTCAGGAGGGGATGACTGACACCTGTGAGTGGAGGCCAGGAATACTGTTCAATGCCCTACAAGGCACAGGCCAGGCCCACGACAAAGAGATACCAGCCCCGAATGTCGACAGCGCTGAGGCTGAGGATCTCACCCCAGAAATAAGCAAGTGGGGTCACGAGTGAGGCACGAGCATCCAAGATAAATTTCACCCAATCTGGGAATCCCCCTAAGGGTCCAGCTGGCATCGCACCAACAATTCTTCTGCTAGGTTTATTAGTTGTCAACACTTCTAGTTTTAAATCCTAAAGTTGGTAGAAATCTGAATTTTCCATCTCCTTTTCAAATTATAAGAACTCCATCTGTTGGCGGATGTGATGATACTCCACGGCCGTCACATTAATTGAAAGTGAGACCTTAATTTTAAGGTATCCAGGAAAGATTATACTAAAATGTGGTAAGAAATGCTAAACTGGTTCAAGAATCTCATGCAATATGTATCTCCTTTTGTCTGCATTATTTCTCATCCATACAAAAAAAAAAGAAGAGAAATTACCATAAGAATTATGCAAAGGAAAAAAACGGCTTTTTCTATGACTCTAAGTAGATTAACAGCATTTTCAGAGACGTGGAAACTGGACCCTTTAAGAATAACCTGGCAGTGAGTCTTGCTTCAGTGTCAAGGAAGAAGCAGCACAAGACCCAGAGACATGAACTGGAGAAAGAACGTCAAGGACGTCACGGTGGACGACGCTGGCGCCACAGCAGGTCGCTGTATCCTGGACCATCAATGCAGAAGCGGGGCCAAGGGCTGAGTAACCCTACAAGTGCTTTTCTACCACTTTGGCATTTGGTTTGCCAAGAACACCGGAATGTAACCTTTAGATATCAGGAAATGATCAGAAATTGAAACTCTGAATCATTTCTGTCAAGTGAATGCATAGCTTTCAGAAAGGGGATGGAGATCATTTTGACCCAAGTGAATCAAGACTTTGAAAAGAGCAGTACAGATTGTGAAACCTTCTTTTCAGCACCCCCCATGGGGTAATTCCAAGGAAATGAATCACAAGAAGCATGGAGAGCTGTCAAAACATCTGTTTGCAAAGCCCAAGGGGGGAGAGCACACGGGTACCCTGAGTGGCTCGGAAGGCGAGGGAACCACGTTCCAGCGCAGGCAACTCGGGCGATCTACTCACGCTGACTACATCAGGACGTGTCCTATGGGACTGAGCCGCGACCCCAGGGAAAGGGTGTGTGTGTGCGAGCGGAGACGAGGTGGGAGAAAGAGACCGCGTGGGCTCTGGATGACAACACTATACATATCTGGGGCGGGGGAGGGCTGACGAAAGACTTGCTGGTACTTCTCAACCCTTGGTTCTCTTTCCCTTGATGAGAAGTCCATGGGCTCTCTCAGACGGCGGGGCGCTGGGTGCCCCAAGCCTGAAGCCAATGCTGTTGGGGCCTAGGGGAGGGAGGGGGCTGGGCTCTCGTCTTTCAATAAAGCTGTTGGTCAAATTTTTTAAAAATTTTAAATTAAAAAATAAAAAAGCTTGTGGGTTGAACGATCGTCAGGGCAGGCCACAGACAGTTTTGGGGGAAGAAAGACTCCCTGGTGGCATTTCCCGACTTGGTTTTCAAAGGCGGTCCGGTCCCAGGAAAGGGTAGTTGAGGCAGGAGCGTGCTCGGTCTGCAGGGGAACGCGCTCATGTAAACGAGGCACCCCTTCCCCGCAGGCCCAGCCTCCACATCTGCAGGTCCAGAGTCAACATCTGCACGCCTGAGCAAGAACACAACTGGAGGCCCATTCCGCCATCTGAATGTCAAAGTTCCACATGGAGCTAATAATCTGTGAAATCAAATACGCGTTTCATCCCTCTCACTGGACAAATGTGCTTTCAAGGCAGTTTCAAATTGTACAATGTCACACTCGTCAGAGTTCTGCCCCCCAACGTGGCATCAAGGGAGCAGCACCCGGGGAGTCCCATCCCACCCTCCCACCTGTGCCACAACTTGCACACGTAGGTCCAAAGCCCGCTAGTACATGCATCCAACGTTAAGTCATCTGGTTACTTTTGTTGTAGAGGCTTTGTGCTATGCAGGAATCCGCTGTGGGTCATTACAGAGTACTTCAGGGATATTTGGGGAGAAGAGTTTGAAGTTCAGGGATGGGCTGGACACACAGACCCTGGTATCTAAATTCACCATTTAAGACAGTTTCAGAACAGACGGGTTTCGGAAGGGTGCAGAGTGAGTACATGCTTGGTGAGCAGAGATGAGATGAACATTTATTGTATTAGAAATGGACAGTTATTTGGGGAGTAGTGGGTTGATTTGCCATGTGGGCCGGTGCCTCAAGTTTTCTTAATTACAGGCTGAAAACCAATAATTCCTTTAAACTGTAGCTATGCTCACATGCGACCTCAGCGACAGTCCCTAGATCAGGTGACAACAGCCTTGCAGTCCAGAGCACTTCCTGATAGGTTACAAGAAACGCGGTGGGCCGGGAGGTCATCGGCAGCCGGCAAAATCCTGCAATTTCCTTCTAGTCCTGGCCCCTGATGAGCAATTGTGTGTCCACCTCAAGATGACACTCAGCAGGGGACAGATTCTGACGACGACAGCGGAGACGGTGCCACGCAGACGGGCGGGAGCGGAGCCTCCAGGACTGGATTGGGGGCATCGCTTCCGTGTGTTTAAGTGACAAAGCAGAAAATGACAAGCAAGTCCCTTTGCCACTTCGGGGAGGGACAGAGGCCTCCTGGCTCCTGCATGGTGGTGTTTTTCAGGGTACAGTCGTGCCAGAAGTCAGGACGACAGAACTCTGCTGCGCAGTGAAGAGCTGGGCCAGGTGGGGGTTCCAACCCTGGGTCGCGCACAGGATTCACCTGGGGCCTTTAAAAATACCCCCTTGAGGGCCCAGGGCACTGGTCCGGAGCGCATCCCGGGCGCTGGGATGCTTCTGAAGCCCCCGGGTGATTCCCATGAGCAGCACTGCAGGGCGGACACGTCCAGAGGCGGCGGCGGCGCCTCCTTCCTGCAGCCTCCTTTCCGAGTGCGGCGCGCCCCCCGACATGACAGCCCACCACCGACGGCCAGGAGCTGGGCACTAGGTCACCGGGACCCACTTGCTAGGAGGCTTAAGCTTTGCCAACAACTGGACTATCGCGAGGGGCCCAGGGTCACTCAGCCTCCAGGCGCGGACTCCGGGATTCTCAACGTGGGGACGCTGGCAGGCTGGGACAGCGGGAGGCGGGGCTCTGTGCATAGGGGTCAGCAGCACCCCCGGCTCCACCACGAGGGGCCAGGAGGATCCCCTCCCACCCTGCTCATGACATGCCAAATGTCTCCAGAGACAAAATGATCCCCTGCCGAGAGCCAGCCAACTCGACGGAGCTACAGCTGGCACATGCGCCCTTAGTTCCAGCCCCCAGGGGCCTCAGAAGCCAGGACCAAAGTGGGCAGGAGTCCCCGCTGTCCGGACTGAGGACTAGACAGGGAGTGCTCTGCAGAACTGGGCCCAGGGGGCGTCTGGGCCACGTGTCTGCAGGAGGTGAAGGCAGTCCAGGCTGGGATGGTCCTAAGCAATCTAAGTTACACAAGGAGCTGAAGGGCAGAGCCGCGGTGCCACGGACCCCAAGGCATGTATCCAGACGGCACTGAGCTGCTAGCCCCGAGCGCCCCACCTCCCGCTTTTCATGTCCTTGTGACTCTCCAAGGCCCAGGACGAACGGCACGAAAGTGAGCCACTTGAACAAGGTTTGAGTCAGTCCTGTTCCATTCCGAGTCCAGATAAATCTCCCGAATATAGCAAGTCAAACACTAACTCTGTGCATGGCCATTGAAGTACTGATAAGTGCTTGTGATTCCTCTTAATGTCAGCTTCCTAAAAATTATCCCTGATGTCAGAAAATTTCCTAGGAATCCAAAGAAAACCAAGGATACTAATGGGTTATGTTATAAAAGTCCTCCCTTTAGAAATATAATAATTCCTGATTGCTGTGTTTCTGTTATTTCTCTCTCTCTCCTGTCTTGAAAGAAAAATCGGGTTGATCACAATCTTTGAATTTATAGGAAGTTCTACTCTCATATGAAATTTATACTCCAGTGAAACATAACCCTTTGGGAAGGCGCCCATTTGACAATAACTCACAAACATCAGCAGGTCCAATCAGACCAAAACGAAGGAAGACATGATGTAGACAAATAAAACCTTGCTTTGATTCAGACTTCAAATACCTACTGCATGAGCAGCTCAGTAAATACACAAATGAGCCTGTCAAACCCAACTCAATTATTAGACACCCCTGCTGTTTTCATCACATTGCTCATCTTGATCTGAAAAAAAAAGAAATTTAAAAACAAAAACCAAATAACCTGTCTTTCATTTTGTGACTACGCACCTTGAGGAAGCCAAGTGTGAGGAGCGGAAGTAATGACAGCGTGGGGAAGGGAATGAAAGCTCACGCATTTATAGGACTTAAAGTCAAGTGAAGTCAGAGTTGAGGCCAGAACTCCAGGGCAAGCCGACAAAAATAAATTTCTCAGATAAAATGGCAGCCCCTGAGCACTGTGCGCTCACCCACAGCACTTTGCTGGAATGCACTTACCAGCCTCTCCTGCGGGTACTAGGGAGACACGTTTGCAATCTGGCCATTTACGCAGGCAGAGCCAGCCTCACACGGAGCCCTCTGGTGAGATCCCCCAGATTCACTCCTTCTTCCCTCTTCAGCAGGATCAAACCTCTACCTAAACTAAGGGTCGCCAAACATTTTCTGTAAAGGGCAAACAGAAAATACTTAGATTTTGCAGGCCACCTGGTCTCTGTCCCAAGCCCTCGTTTCTGCTGTTTAGAGCATGAAGGCAGCAAAAGACCGTAGGCAATAAATGAGTGTGGTTGTTTTTCAATAAAACTTCAGTAAGTGGACACAGAAATTTGAATTGCACATAATTTCCACCTGTTACATCATACTATCCTTTTTGTTACTTTTAAAGCATTTCAACATTGGAAAAATGTAAAACCTGTACTTAGCCCATAGGCCAGAGTTTGCTCCCGCCCACTCTAAATGATCCTGGGTCCCTGAATGACTGTGTGGAGAAGAACCCCCTCACCTTCCTGCACTGGATAATGACATGAGTAAGAATTTGATTGTGTTAGTCTCTAAATGTGTTACAGCCATTAGGGTACGCTAATACACACATAACTGCAAAACCTTGATCATCTGGAAAAGAACAGACATTATACAAATCTTTTCAGAAATGAATAAAGGGTTTCCTTGGAGAAACAGTAGTGCTCTCATCCGGGTCTCTGTGACAATCGTCAGCATCCAGATTTCTCCCTGAAGATAAAGACTTATTTACAATTTTTAAGCTAGTAGATTTTCAATTTTTCTCCCCTGCCTCCTGCTCTCACACTTTTAAACATCTGTCAAGGGTAATCTGATGGGATAATGTCCCAAGTGTTTTCTGGAAGAATCATGCCAGAGACCAATCTGTAAATGATGGACACCTAAGAACAGAAGGGGTACTTGTCTTAGAAAAAGAAGGCAAAAATTCATTCTTGGCAGTGGCCTTGATTCTGACTTAATGTGATGAACTGGTATCATATAATTTCTATACAATGACATATAAAATAAGTCTTTTTCTTATCTGCAGATGGAATCCCTAGAGATCATTTCACATAATTCAGAAAATATACTTCCTAAAGCATTATTACTCCACCTTCTAAAAATGACTGCAAATACACTGTAATTAAGTCCTCCAAACATTCCTGAGTTTACAGATTTTATAATTGCATTGCTAATTTTAAAGGGATCTTTAGACAGTTAAAAGTATACAGAGAAGATTAATAAAAATATTTAGTGATGTTTGTAGGCTATTAGACTATATTATCTGAGAGCATACATACAGTTTTTAAGAACTCTTTTCTGAACATTTTAATGAGTTTTTATTATAGTGAACTTTTGAATAAGTAAGCTTTTATATGTGATACAATGAGATATGAAACTAACCTAAGAATAAGGTACAAATATATCAAGATTAACTAATGAGTCACACACTTTAATTACACATTGTGACAGATAACAGAGACAACCTTTTTTTAGAAAAAATGATATCAACTGTTCATAGCACATCACTTTTTTAAAGGCCTAAACTTGTCGTAACAGGGATGGTAAGTTGTTCTGTAAAGGCCAGATTATAGAAATCTCTGGTTTTGTGGGCCCTGCTATCTCTGTAGCAATTGTTCAGCTCTGCTGTTGCAGCAGGAAAGCAGCCGCAAGCAATGTGTAAATGAGTGTCTGTTGCCGTGGTCCAATAAAACTTTATTCACAAAAACAGACTCCTGCCGCGACTGTAATTTGTCAACTCTATTGTACGGTTTCCCAGCAGTAACATAAATACTAGATTGAAGAAGTAGTTGCCTCACTTCTCATATTGCTATTTAGGAAGAACATTCTAAGAACTATAATTAGGGAACATATAATATATATATATATATATATATATATATATATATATATATATATATATATATATATACACCTTAGCTTCCTTTCTCAGATTCTGGAAATTTTGTGTCAAGCTCTAAACCCTATGCAAAAGAGGACTTTCCAAAAGATGAAAAACAAACAAGCATAAGGATGTTTTCCCCTTTTGTAGTTTTAAGAGTAAATGATATCTCAATTCAACGATCAACTTGCAGGAAATACAAAGAACAAATAAGTGTGTTAACCCTTTACCATGGCACTGAAGTCGCAAAAGTCAGACAGTATCAATTCTGCAGAATAAAATGATTCACTTTCTCCCAAAAACATGAGAGAGAAAGAGAAAGAAGGGGGGGGTGAGAAGAAAATGAGGTGACAAGAAACCCAAAGGGATACATCTATCACTTGCAACATGTAGACCTTATTTGGATTCTAATTAAAACGCTTTTTTACTGAAAAAAGATACTTGAGACAACAGGAAATTGAAACACTAAATGCAAAGTTGATATTAATCATTATTAATACTTAGGTACAATGAAGATTGTTGAGAATGACCTACATCTGAGTAAAAAACAAAACTTTGGAGCAAATATCAAGGAGAAAAGGGGTAGTAGGAAATATTTTAATGAACTTACCAGGAATTCTCACTTAGCGTTAATTTCTACCTAGAGCCTCCCTTTCTAAATTCGTGGTCACGTATGAAAGGAATATAATACAGAAGTAAATCAAACAGATTGGCACCAAGAACTGAAATAGAATTTAACTGGCAATGTATTAATAAACCTTCCACACCCCAGGTGTATGGAAGACATTTGTTCAAATGCTAAGAGTACTACTAAAACAGACCGAGTCTGATTGCCAACATGAAATATAATCTGAAATGATCCTTTTCCGGCAGACATTTCATTCATGATCAGGATGAATGGAGCATGTCTGAAGACGCCAAATCATCTATTTTCTGATACAGCTGCAAAACAAATGTGAAAAAAGGAACATTTGCTATAAAACTTAGATGCATCCATTGTCAAAATGATGCAAAAATATATTTCTTAGATATAAAGACAAACTTTTAAAAATAATTTTTCTTCTATCCAACGGTCTATTAATTCAGAAGAAAAACTGGGCATTAAAAACGGCTTCATGTACTTGAATTTTAGGAAATCAATCTTGGTGCTTGTTTTGTGTAGGTCAAGGTCCATCAGCCCCAGCACCACTGACCTCTGGGGCCTGCTAATTCCTGGGGGGGGGGTGTCCTGTGCCTGTAGCATATTTAGCAGCATCCCTGGCCTGGACTCTCTAAAGGTCAGTCGTGCCAACCCCAAACTGTCTGCAGAGATAATTAAGTGTCTCCTGGGAGCAAAAGCACCACCAGGAGAGAATGAGTGTCGTGGACCAATCCGTGTTCTCACAGCCAGGAGAACGGAACACCCACTGAGGGAGCAAGCAGCCAAGATGAGTAGACAGACAAGCCAGGTTTGATGTGTCCTAAGTCACGAGTGTCCCAGCACACTGGCCTTCAGCTGCCGATTTATACCCAAACCTACTGTCAACTGATCACACTCTTGGGACATATTTAAACTGGGGGGTTTAAGTACCGGCAGTACCAGTCACTGCAAATCAAGGTTCCTCAAATATGTGGATTTCTCTTTGCCAAATATTCCAATTGCTGACAGAGAAAGCAGCAATATCGAGACAAAGGCAGAGCATCTTAACCACATTTCAGGGATAAAATTCTTCACAAACAGTGCAAAGAAATGACTGAAGATGCACCTCTCTCTGTTTTGTTCATTTCTTAAAAATTATTGACCCAAGATCCATGATTTAAATTTTAAGCACTTATTTCTACTTTCCAAACGAAACAATGGTTTTCGTTGCAAATTTTCATTGTAAGTTTTTGGAGAAAAGTACAGATGACATATTTGTGAGGGGTTTGTTTTGGCACCTAAATTCCAACCGAGGAATTAATTATCTCTCCTCTTTCATTTCTACCTGCTCTTCTTTTAAAAGATTTCTTTCAAAAACTCGTTATTTTTTTCCTTAACTTTACTATAACATTTTTATATCATCATTATGTAAGTATCTACACATTTGGGCTGTGTTATAGCATTCTTTTAGACTTAAGCTGTATTTTAAATGGATCTTTACTAAACATTTAATCATTTTTGGAAAATATATACACATCTATTCAGTGCGATGTCATATATTTTCTTCTCATTTCTCTTTGATGAAGAGCCATGTTCTTTCTTCAACTCTAGTCTTTTAAATATGTGCTGAGAAATGACTCCAGATAAAATACAATACTGGATAAAGAGTACAATCCTGAACACTGGATATAAAAGACTCTATAGAGGCTAAGTCCTACCCTTTAATTTACACTCACTTTCATATTTACTGATTCTTAATCTTCTAGAGAAGCTTGAACATACTAACTACATCATTAACTCCGCGGGCCAAAAACCTTTTTTTTTTTTTTCATTTTGTTCTGATGAGACAGCATGAATTTTGATTTTTAAAAAAATATTTTAGTTACCTAATGGTCAATGGAAAATGAAATTACCCTGAACCTTCAACACTCTGGGCCCTTCAAATGTGCGGGTACAGTCCCACACATTTAGAACTACCTTCCAACTAAACTACAACTGAATTGAAGTTGGTAAAAGGAGACATCGCCTCCTCTCTCATCTTGCTTTCCCCAATTCGCCCTTGTGGGCAGTACCTATTATTTCATGCTCAAAGCCTTTACCAGCCACGTCTTCCCCAGATGGGGTGTGCAATGCCCTGCACACTTGGGCACTCAGCAGTTACCACTGGACGAGCTCATTAAATTCAACCCTATGATGTGGCGCCTTCTTTGCAGCTCCCAGTGCTGCCAATGGCAGCATTTCCAGGCGGGCTGAGGTCAAAGTAGGCCTTCGAAATACCCATGAAAAACTCATCCTGTGTTTAAAAAGCCTGGTGTTTAGCCCTGTGTTAGCACAACAAAAAGGATATTGAAGGAGTGGGTGAATCATAAACAAATGACTGCTCCTGGTTTCTAGCTCCTTGCCAGCATTATCCTATCCCTCAAAAAGTCCTTTCTGTGTTTTCTTTTTTTCCAACTTTGCAACTTGTAACATGGCGGCCCCATTGCTTTGTCTGGTTTTTAAACACCCAGTCCCACTGCTCCTAAAAGTGTTATGTACATATAAATAATTGCATTTTAAATGAAAGTGAATTTATTTTCATCTTGTTTTGGATAGTTCTTCACACCCCTGGAGATGCTGGCAATGTTCCAGGAGGGTGCAAATGAGAGTTGCCTAAAAGTGCAGCAGAACACCCAGAGCACTGCTCGCTGGATCTCGGGGTACTTGTGTACCTCTCAGCTCAGGTCAATGTTCAATGACCTGTCTTGAATGCTGGCTTCTTGTCTTCAGGACTAACTTGGGCTCATCTTATAATCAAGCTGTACTTCGAAGTTTCTAATCAAAGTTTTATATTGTAAAATGCCAACACAGCAATCCTTAGCATAGCAATCACACTCTACCACTCTCAACACACACACACACACACACACACACACACACACCCTAATGTTAAAAGGAAGTCCTTTGCCTAGCCTGGTTGGCCAGTCTACCAGTCCCTTCTTGCTCATACGGATTCTTTTGCTGAATACCAAGGGGCTATTTACAGACTTAAAGGGAAGCATGTCGTGTGTAGCAGCCAGTAAGAAATACATTAGCCAAGTATTTCATTTCCCGGTGGATTATGCAGAAGGAAAAGGCAGATGATATTCCCTTGGAAGCAGAAATTTAATTCAGTAAATATTTGAACAGTTGCTATATGCAAAGGCTGCTGTGAGTCCTGTGGCACCACAAAACGAATAGAGCGCAAATTCTGCCTTCCAGAACTTTCCCTGTCTTGTTTCCAACGTCTGTGATTGTCTGCCTCCTTTACAAGTCCTCTCCCGCACCCCGCTCAACCTGAACTCCAGCCACTGCCTGCCTTCTCTGGAAGCTTCACTAAGACCACGCCTGACACTTGCACCAGGGACTCAAGACTCAGTACAGCGACCTTTGTACCTCTGGCTAAAGAACCAATGCAGGCGGAATTAATTGTTTTTGAAAGAAGAAAATAAAATAATCTCTTATTGTAGAAAATGGTTAGCGTTAAAAGTATTAAAAAAAAAAAAAGATGACGACGATGACCAAATGAAAGCGTTCCGGAATGGTCTTAATTTAAAATTAGGACCCCCAAAATTCAGGGTTGCCAGATAAAACATAAGAAACCCAGTTAAGTTAGAATTTCCAAAAATATTTTTTTCTATTCAGTATAAGTATTTTCAGAATACTGCATGGAACATATTTATACTGAAAAAAAAAAGTTATTGTTTACCTGAAATTCAAATTTAAGTGAGCATCCTAGCAACCCTGCAAACATTATTTTGAGAGACCTTTGAGTTCAGGTATTTCATTTTTAAAATTAAAATTAGTTCCCAGGAGGGTCACACTCTTATGTCAATTATTTTAAAGTCTTAACCCAGTAATAATGGCCTTAGAAAAGTGGATTCGTGAGTGGAAAACAGGGTGTAGAGGGGTGAAGTTAGAGTTTGAAGCATTTGTAACTTCAGTACTGGGTAAGGTGACACAAAATTTAGGGTTTCAAAACACATTCAGCAAGAAAAATTAGATCACCCAAGTAAAGAATAGAAATACAAGAGGCCAAAAACAATGGGGAATTTTGATGGAGTTCCTGGTAGAAGTTGGAGTCCACTGAATAGGATTTCTGCGTTTACTTTGACCCTCTGCAGCTCGAGTTATTTCATTATTTTGTTCTGAAGGAAACCTGTACTTAACCTCACACAGTATTCAAATGACCTACTAGCTTGTTTATCCTTCCTACTGTACCCTTAGCTCCCTCAACGCAAGGACTCTCTTCCTAACCCTGGTGTCCCACCCAGAGGCAGCTCATCCTCTGATAGGTGGGTAAGCATAAATACTCGTTCCCTCTTGTGGTTGACAGAGGTGGTCTGCGAGGATTTAACTGAAAGGCTACACCACACAGCAGGATCCATCCAACATGGCTCCCTCCCTGCCAACCCTGCCTGCCCTGGAGTGTGCCCATCTGATCTCTAGGCAAGACCACTATCTTCCACTGAGTAGGTAAAAGCATCAGGAGGAAGTAGTAAAAAGAAGACAGAACATGGCGGATTTAATTCCACACTGTGTTTTCAAATGGGTTCCCCTTTCAAGTTTCTCTCCTTCTTCGACATAGGTCAGGTTCTTGCGGGGAGCCATACATCCCTGTTTACTTGGGATAGTTCCAGTCTGTTGTCCCAGAGTAATTATTAACAGTCCCCACCTCCTTCATCCTCAGAAGTGCCCTAATGTAGATGGCCATCCCATGCGTAGAACACTCAAGAACTTATTTTAAATAGGGAGGGGGTACGCCAACAGCCAGCAGAGTACACCAAAGCTTGTCAGTCAAATGGCCACAGACCTTCACCCCAGTGAATTAGTGCTTATCTTCTCCTCCACACAGGAACTACAAACAAGAGCAATGGACTTCGAAGATGGGAAGTATTGGAGTTTTTCATCTCCTCTGTTGGTTCTAAGCATGGTGAAAAGACTAACTGCACACAAGAATCACCTAGGCTCCCGGAGGTTTTGACAACACACAGATTCAAAGTCCTCCTCCCCTCCCCAGGAAGTTCTTATCTAGCAAATCTCAGTAGGACCAAGAAATCTGTAGTTTTTAAAAGATCACACAAACGAGTCTTCTCAGCAAAGGAGTATCTAGCAACTACTGACGGATCTGATCTAATCACCCAAACTGGATGTTTCCAAGGTGAAACTCAAGTAGGCCTGAATCAGGCAGGCTGTTCATCAAATCTCCATGGGAGCACAGGAAAAAAGGAGGGACTAGGCAGGAGGAGACACTATTGGGGGAATCGCTAAGCCAAGTTCTGCTCCCAAGCACTGCATCATTCACTTCTCTTACAACGAGGAAGCCGACATTAAATCACACTGCTGAAAGGTATACACACGATGGACACACTCAGATGTAGATTCAAGTAGAGCCTGAACACACCCACTATAAATATCTATGTAAAAAATATTCATTCAAATTAGAAATATTTTAATGGTGCTTTATAGTTAGACCTAGAAAAACAAAGACAAAACCAGAGGTAAGAGTGATGGTTGACAAAATTCGCTGATTCAGTAGTTCTATGCAAACTAGAAGAGTGGCTAGAAATTGCAGTGAAATAACAGGATGCAAATAGGAAAGAAAAACTGGTTCATGTCTTGAGTTCATCCACTCGCTTCTCTCCAGGGGCAAGGCAGTCCTTTCAAGTAATAAGCTCCTACAAGCCCCTCTGGCCATACTTGGTAGTCCCCCTTATCAAGATTTTGAGGTCCTCCATATCTAGATTCAAAAAGTTCAATTGGTTGCATTGTTGAATACAATGGATGGATAGGAGATAGCTAGATCTAACTTCTAAGACTTAGTGATTTGACGAAAAAACAAGCAGACATCCTGTGTCTTAACATTCACGCGTCTCCTGCTTATATGTCAAAGGCACCCTGAATAATTTTGGTGTCCACTTGACAGTCTCTTACACACTTTGTGTACATGATAGCGAGTATAGGCAGTTTTGGAGACTTGAATGTCAAGAGGATATTGGCGGTGCCAAAACTTTACTCGCAACCAGTTTGATTGGAAAGGATCACTTTCCCCGCTGGCCACTTCTCAAGTGATAACAATGTGATTATGAGAGGAAAACAGCTGGGCAGATTCATCTGCACACATAATTTAAACCTACTGAATTGCAGCGTATGGGACAGAGGCAAAAGGCCCATCGTAACCTTTGAGTAAAACAGGGAGCAGCAGGGAGAAAATGGAATAGAAAAGCCAATGGAACAACAGTAGTTAGAAAAGGAGAAGGACCTGCATGATGACAGAAAGGGAGAAAAAAGACAGGAATGATAAATTTTCAGTGGAAGTTAAAAAGGACACACTTAAAGGGAGTTAAGAGAATTGAATGCAGCAGTAAAATCTAGAAAAATGAGAACTGAGTGTGTTACTGAATGTTGCAACATGCTTTCTTGGTAACCTTCAAGAGAGGTAATAGAGCAAAATAGCAGATGAGGGCAAATGCTGGGAACCAAGTAAGGATTAAAGAGTAAAGAATTGGAAATGACTGGCATAGACAAGCCATTTGAGAATTTTGGTAAAGAGGTGAAGGAGAGAACAAAGGACAGGGAAGGACAGAGTAGAACTTAGACCTTATCAAGATGGGTGAGACCAATGTATGATCGAAGCCCTTGAGAAAGGCTGATGGAGAGGGAGAAAGTGAAGACGAAGCTGAGGAACTGGGCAAATGAAAGGAAGACCGGACCAGTCAACTAAGGATGAGAGAACAAAGGAAACACGCAGGGGCGGGGCGTCGGCGGAGACCCATGCGGAGTCGGCCAAGGGCAGCATGGGCGGGATCCTACACGCAGAAAAGGGAAGGGGTGGGAGGGGAAGAAATGACTATATCGAGATCACAGGTTACACAGGAGGAAGGAAACCATTTCATTCACTACACTTAAAATGCGATGACACAAGCACTGATTTGCAAAAGAGGAAACTTAAGCTCATAGATATTAAGTAAATGAGTACTCAGGGTTGAAATACAAACCTCCCTCACCCCCTGACTTAAATGCATAATGAAATGAAAAAAAAGTGGGGGGGTGAGGGGGAACTGTTTACATCACAATTTTAGCCAGTGTGAAATTTATCACACTAGCCAATGTGATTATGTGATAATTCCCGCCAGAATACTTCCTACCAATTTCACCAACTTGGTCTTATCTCGTTTCTTGTTTCTTAAGAGATAACGACAAAAGGAGCACCTGTCACATTTAAATTTGATATATGATTTGTGCAAACAAGAGATAAAAAAACTAATTTATCTTCCATTTAACATAATGAAAAACACCCAATAAATCTTCCCATTGATAAAGCCTTCAAGAGACGGAAACCAAGGCTACTATCCAATTCTTAACTACATTCTTACTATTTTACCTGATAACATAGACAAAGTACTAAAAACCTGAAAAGGAACCCAAGGAAGACATCCTTATCCAGTGGTCACCAACCGGTGCCCTGCATTCCCGGGGAATTCACAAATGACTGCTTGGGAGAAATTTCAATGTTCCACAAACGTGCTGAAATGGGGGATCTACCCTTGATCAGGCCGCTCAAGCTCTCGGAAACACCAAGTGTGTATGCCTTTCACCAAAACCACATCGACTCAATGTGGAACTGTGGCTTACTAAGCACTCCACTGACCACCAACGTCAGCTCACAAGCTACACCTTGGCTGAGCAACAAGACCTGCTTACTGGGGATAAATACAGGAGAATGGCAGGAGCAGCAGGTCCTCGCCTGAAAGAGAAGCAGTGAAACAGAAAGTGAGTAGCGCTGAAAGAATCCGGCCGCTGCCACTGCCATGTATCCATCTTACTGTGCTTTGGCACAATACTTATTTAGCACTTCAGGTGTGATGGTGCTGTGATACCACCAAACACGTCTCACCACATGCTCTCCAGAACATTAGTTACATGGGAATTTCACGAATGTCATGCAAAAATAAGATTCTGCAACCAGGTGAGTCACAAAAGTTGGTTCCCACCAAGGTCAAGAATATCCTCAAGGGCAGGACAACTAAGCAGCTCTAAAATATTTGGGCTTTGGCACTTTCTCTATGTTTTGGTCTCCTCTTCTGTGGGGATATCCTGGGATTCCCCAAAACATACTTTGGAAGCACTGGTGTGGACAGCAATCACTGTTTAGTTTTTCTTACCACGTTTCCATGTACACACACACACACACACACACACACACACACACACCCCCTACACACCATGGAAAGGCTTTAAGCCAGGAGAGCAGGAGCTGTTCTCCATCTAACATTTGTTCTTGTTGGCTCTTGCTCCCCCTCACTATTGGGGTGTCCCCAGCTCCCTCTAGAGTTGCCTCCAACTCTTCCAGGAGTGCTCCACAAGTGTCAAGGCTGCCAGGGAATTCCTGTAGCCTCTCTCTGTGCAGTATCCACCATGCACCCTTTTACCACCCAAGGGAGTGGCACTCCCTCTGGCACGCCTGCAGGGCCTGGAAGGAAGCACTTTCCAAGGGCTTCCACCGATGAACCACAAGTTCCTCTGAAGCCACCAGGAGTCCTCAGTGGGCCACAGCTCCTCGTTCTCTTTATGTCACCTATTGCCACATGGGACACCAAAGCAGTGTCCCTTTGCCTCCTTCCCTGTTTTGATATAAACGTAACAGCTTTTACTGTCTGAAAAGAAGGAAGCTCTCCATGGACTTCCCACCTCTACAAGGCCTCCCAGCAGAAGCCCTGGCTGCCTTTGCTCTGGGCCGATGCTTCAGATTGTTTGGGCAAGTAACAGGAGTGTTGCTATTCTGGCAATTGCTGTACTGAGGAATAAACTGTCTTTTGTCTCTGACAGCGATCGCGTCTTCCGTCAGCATCCAGGAAACTGTGGAGGGCTACCTTGCTGGCGGGCTACCTCGTTAGCGTGCAAGTGAGGCAGCAAGAGCTGCGCAGACCCTTCACAGGTCCTGACATTTGTACTGAGGGAGCTGCAGTCCAGAACCAAAGTCTCAATGCAGATTATGGACCTAACTAGAAAAAACCCAAATGATACTCACAACTTCCCCCTAAGTAGCCCTCCCGCGGATGACTGAAACTTGACATTGAGCCAAACCTGTCTTCAGGATGAGTCTTCTCCCAACCCCCTAGAAAGCCTGTTTCCTTCAATCAAAAATTAATAAACACAACAAACAACAAGAACAAATGACTGAAACGCCTAGCTCCTCGCCGAGCACCAACTTTTCATGTCATGCTCACGAGCAACAGCAGGGAGGAGCTGTGACTTCCGGCCAGGTGGGTGGAGCCACAGGCGAGGCCCCGGCCCCAGCGCACCGCTGGGCTGAGGCCGGGGGTGAACACACCGCGTAGGCTCAAACAGGCTTCACCTTCATCGGTTACTCCTCTCACTTAATTACACGACCCCTCGGTGTTCACACCTTACAAAATCTTGTTATTGAAATGCTATGAACGGCTACAAAACTCACTGCAAGAGAGTGAGGTTCAGGTCACCCTACTCAAGAGACTTCCACCCACCAGCTCTGTAGAAAGGCAGCGCCGCAATCACCGTGGCCCATGCGAGGGTGTATTTTTGTTGCTCCATTTTCAGTTAAGTTATAGAAATCAAAAAAGGAGCAAGGCAGGAAACATTTGCCACTTATGCCTGAATCTCATTAGGCCCTGAAAGCACTCTGAATCCTTAGAGAAAGTTGCTTGTGAGGCGGCAGCAGTCCCCTCTGGTATGGAGCGTGTCATCGGAGGGCCACCCCTCTCTCCTCAGTTTTAGTTAAAGAGCTTTGGATAAATTTATGACGAACGGTGCAAGGGTTTGGCCCCCATCTTACTGGCGATATCACTCCTTCTGTTTCCTCTTCCCTTGGGTACATCAGGGTTCTCTCAGACACACAACCTTGCTGTTAATAAAAAAAGATTTATGTGCAAGTAAGATTTTATTCCTTCCATCAAATGTTTACTTTAGAAGGCTTTATTGCATAAAGGGCTCTCCTTACTCGGCGTACAAGCAGATTTATCTTTTTGAACTCATTTCCTATCTTTCCATACTTCAGTCGGAGTCTGTCAGGGATTTTATTTAGCACTGGAATTCTGATGCAGCATATGGTGTGTTTCTTATACAGGATCTTTGAGGAAGGAGCAGTCTTACACTATTACTGTTAGATGCTTAGGAACAGACACTGCCCCTTTGAAGATGCAGAGAAAGAATGGCTTCTTCAAACACTCTCTTTGGCTCAAGAAGGCCAGTACAAATCGGAAATGGACATTTCCTGATACAAATGTAGAAAATAAAGACAAGACACATTAAAATACATTTAAAACTATGTCCTTTATCCCAGTAATATTATTCAGGGATAGACAATTTAGGAAAATAACCTAGAGTTAGAAAAAGAAAAACTACAGGAACAGAAGGAGCACACTGCAAGACTGGACTTGAGAACACGAAAAATCGCAGTCAAACTAAAAGTCTCACAAAAGGCTGGTGCCGCCCCTGTTTACCTGGAGAGATTTCTAAATAAAGATCAGAAGTAAACACAAAAAAAAGACATTCCGTTGCTATTAGCAGGGTGGGAAAACAGGATTTAATCTTTAAATCTTGATCACTGCAAAACTGTTTTAGCACAAAATGTATTATGAGTAAGGAAATATTTTACCTGCAATTTCCTCTTTTCTTTCTACCTTCCTATATTCAATTTATTTCAGCAAACTCAAGGGAAGGTCCATCTTAACCACATGATGGACAACGACAGTATTATCTTCTTTGGCCATCCTAGCCATTCCCTAACCAGCAGCTTTCAATCAGGGGTAATTTTGTCACCCTGGCAACACTTGGTAATATCTGGAGACATTTTTGATCTCCATGATAGAAGGCAGGCTACTGCTGTCTCCCAAATAGAAGCCAGGGATGGTGTAAATATCCATCAATTTGTAGGACAGCCCCCAGAGCCAAGAAGGATTCAAGATGTCAACAGTGACAACTCTGATAAGCCCTGCACTAAACCTACAGTTATGTAACATTTGAAATATCCTGCAAAAGAAATAAATAGAAAACTAGCCAAAGAGTTGAAAGGATACAACCAAAGAAGACACAAGAATGGCAAATAAGTGTATGAAAAGATCTTCAGCATCACTTCAGCATCTACGGCATCAGGGAAATGCAAATTAAACCGCAATGAAATACCACTTACACCCTCCAGAATGGCTATAATCAAAAAGACAGATAATGACAAGTGCTGTCAAGGATATGGAGAAATTAGAACTCTCATACACAACTGGTAGAAATGACAAATGGTACAGTCACTTTGGAGTACAATTTGTCAGTTTCTTAAGACATTAAACAAATAGTTCTTATATAACTCAGCAATTCAACTTCTAGTTATTTATCCAAGACAAATAAAAATTTATGTTTATAAAAAGACTTCCATGTGCATGTACATAACAATTTTATTCATCATTAGCTAATCACTAGAAACAACACAAAGGTCTAATGTCTGCTGAATGAATAAACAAAATGTGATAAATCCCTACAGTGGAATATTACTAAACAATAAAAAGGAACCAATCACTTACATGTGAAAAAACAGCTGAAAATCAAGTGCTTAATAAATAAACTTACTTTATGAAAATTAGAAACTACCAATCTCAAAGAGCTATAGTTAAGAAAGAAAGTGGAGAAATTAATCTTGTGATCTCAAGAGAGATACATTTGAGTGCTTTGAATATGGTGAATAGAGCATGTTTGAAAAATGAACTGTCCCTAAGAGTTCACATGTCTTCCACCTTGCTCTAAATTACCAGTCATTCAAAATGTTAGATAATAGTATTCAAGTAATTAATATAAACATATAGCTGTTTGGAAATTAAAGATAAAAACTAATTTAGAAAATATGCAAATTTTCCTTTAATATGCCACACCCATAGAACAGCATAGAAAGTATCATTATTTGGACCGTGAGATTACATTACAGGTTATAATCTACTGGAGAAAATACTATTATTAACCATACTGACTCATTGCCTGAGAATTTAGGAAGACTACATTTCCCAGAATCCCTTGCAGTTAGGCTGGGGTCCTTAAATTAATACTCTGGTTGGTGGAACGTGGTAAGGAGAGAAATAAGCTACTTGGAAACCTGAACTCAAAGCAATACTGCATGTTAGCTCCACTTACTGAGGATGGGGGTCGGGATGGACACAGGGAAAGGACGCATAAGTGGTTTTTTATGTTGCTTCTTAACTCGGACGCAGGCTATGAGTGCTCAGTTGTAAAAGCACAATGAGCGTCACACTCGTGATTGCGCATGTCTTCTGCTTATTTTTCAAGAAACAAGTTTATCCAGCATGATTTTACATCTCTCTTTCCTTTGAGGGTCGCTTTGGACACCACTTACTTCCTCTACTCCCACTTGGGGAAGAGGGTGTGTGGTGCCAACAGCGGACACAAACAAATTCAATAGAAATGAATGAACCCCGACTCTGCACTCTATCAGCGATCATAAGCAAATTGCCCTACGCTTCTGTACGCTGTCACCAGACAGATTCCTCCCCTTCTCTGAGGACCGTTCCCAGGAGACAAGCACCCTTGCCCTCCCCACCCCCAGGCCCACCTGGGGATTGTGACCATCCCCGCCAGACAGCAGCGCTCAAAGGGGCTCAAAGCTGCACTAGCTAATGGTCTGTTATTACAGTCAAAGAGTTTCACGAGTGCAGCCATTTTTGAAAGTCACTGGAAATCTTTTCACAAATTTATTTTAACCAAATATCATTGTACATTAATAGGATGGTATTAATCTTAATTGCTTCTCCTAAAGAGTTTATCTCATAGATTCATAAATTCTTGTCTTGACCTCATATTTTTTTCTCATTAATTCATTTGAGATGTTTAAAAAAAACTAAGGATGTTAATGAACACTCATGACTAAAATCCTCTTTTAGAGGGTCTATTTCTCAGGTCTAATCAGACAAGTACCAAAATGAAGAGGTAGCTTGGTTTCTCCTGACACTTTTATATTGACTAAATACATAATTCAGTGTAAAGTTAAATATATCCCTACTAAAACTTGCCATGTGATTCACTGTATTATCTGACATCTAAATGGGAAAAAAAGTCTGAAACATAGTTAAGTGGTAACATATGCTTTGGGTGAGCAAACTTTTTGCATACATGCCAGAGAGTTACGGTTTCTCTTTGTAGATCATATGATGTCTTTCCCCACGACTCAATGCCAGCGCTGGAGTGTGAAAGCGGAGACAATGTGTTGCTGAATGAGCATGATAGACTCCCACTAAAACTATTTACAAAAACAGGTGCCAGACTGGATTCAACTTGTAGGCCAGTTACCTGACCCAGAAAATTTCATAAGCAGAGGGAAAAAGGACGTAACCAAAGTATTATTTTTGGAGACAAACAACTATAGTGGATATCCAGTTTGCCAATTAAGAGTGTCAAGCTTTCTACCCCAAGAAACTCTATGGTGAAACATCAAAAATTATTTCTTCCTTTTAAACTTTTCCCTAAAGAAATGAACTCATTTAAGTGTCAAAGGAGTTTGTTTCTATTACCCACTATGATTGACAGTTTTGGACTGAAGACCAACAAGACGTGTTTATGGTTCTTTTTCTGACTTTATTTTTACCCTTCCTTTTCTTTCGGTAAATCTCAAAGCACCCCTGCAGAAACTTACTTTCTTAAGTACACCTGGCAAAGAGGTTGCTCAAAAAAACAAGGAAGTCAGTGGCAGAACCAAAGGATGGCATAAAAACATCAACCCCAACAACCACAAAATTTTAAGTAACATCCACTGGCATTTTTAGTTGTATACAAAATACGGTTATAAATTCAGCAGCAAAACAAGTCCCCCTGTCCCCTCCTACCACATATGCATTTCATGTTGTCCAAGATGGTGGACCCCAGGAACCCAGGCAGGGCTGGGGCCTTGCTGAGGCACAGGGAAGAAAGGCAGCCACTTCCAGATTTCCAAGATTTGATTCCAAATCAAAGGCTTGACTTCAAAAAGTGAAAGGATGTATTTATGATACCATACACATTGATAAAAGGAATAGAGCTAGAGGCTGGGAGTAATCCTCAGGGCTTAGATTAAGAATTGGATGTTATTTGAGTTCTGGGACCCAATTTCACCATTGGGGGGTGAGGGGTTCCCCAACCAACAAGCAATTCTCTAACGCCAACTGGGCGTCCTACAATTCATCTCAATATTTACACTATCCAGAGTCGCCTCACATCCTACACAGGCTAAGGACTCAGTTCCTCAACTCCTTACCCTCTCCTCCCCTCACTTCATAGATTAATCAGGGCTCCTGTCAACCCCTCCTTGGTTTTGTTATGGCATAGGGAGAGGGGCACCCCAGAACCCGCAAACCTGCCTGCTCTAAATAGGTTCTGCCATCCACCACATCAAGACAAAAACATATTCTAGTGTGTTAAGACCTTCAATGGAAAGGAACTATACAATCAGCCTACAATACAGACAAGGCAAAGAATAGAGTTTCCAAATGAAGCACCCAGAGTCACCCATCCCCTCCTGGGTAAATGCCCAGCCAAGCAGGGTTGGCCCCAAGCAGGCCACTGAGGCCCAAAGCCTGCCGCATATCTCAGGCGCGTTCCGGCGGGGCCCAGAGGAAAGGGGCAGAAACAGCCAGACAAGTCTGGAAGGAAAAGATCAAAACCAAAACCAAGATCAAAGCTGCCACTGTTAGGCTCCCCACGGGCCTCTCCCTGCGTCTGCTGAACCGGCCCACGACCTAGAAGCAAACTCAATTTCTTTACATGTCTGAGCCATGTGCCTCCGCCGGCCTCCTTCTGGGTCTCCATCCTTCCTTGTCCAGGCTCCTCTTCAGCTTCCCTCCTCCTCCCTGCTCAGCTCCAGCCTCCCTCAGGTGGGGCAGGGAACTTGGAACCCCCCTTTTCCTGGGGACCACCCTGGTACAAGACCGCTGTAAAATTCAGGTAACACGGGTAGGTTTTCCAACAGTGCCCCTCACACACTAAGCACCAAGGAAATGCCTGCTCCTCTTGTGGTGGCCAGTAGGGGAGCAACTATGCGGGGTGGGAGGAGCCAAACCTGAGAAACAGGGCAGAAGAAGGGACTCTGCAACCAGCTGGACATGAGGGGCAAGAGAAGAGGAAGGAGTCGGAAGTGTTGGGGGGCACAAGGTCAGTGCCTCAGTTCCAAGGCCTGGAAGGGGGCAGTATGAAGAGGAGGGAGCAGAGAAGGGCCTGCCTGTTAGGCTTCACTGGTGGTTTCCCCCTTTCCTCATTAGAAATGCACCTCACAAAAACCTGGTCTCACCTAGTAAAGGAAACTGTAGTTGCTGTGTGTGGCGATGGATGCCAACTAGATGTGGTGATCATTCCAGCATATTCAGATATCAAATCATAATGTTTTCCACAGAACATGCCGACTATATCTCACCTTAAAAGACAGAAAAGGAAATATGACCGCATCCAGAAAAATCTCATGCTTTTTTACTACTCAGAAATAATGCACACTATTTTAATAAACCAAATAAAGTGGTCATTTTGCATGTCAATAAAACATTGAATCTCAGCAATTTTATACTGTTCAACTTAACAGAACACTATAGCTTTTCCCTTCTCATTATATATGTATACCTACATATTATATGCACAAACACACATACATACACACACATATATCAAGATGGGAACACTTTACCTGTAAATATTAATTGCTATATACTTATAGATGAAATGTTATAATTATTGTTTCTCTCATTACTATAAAGGAATGCTGGAAATATATGTAATGTGACATGTCACAGATTTATATATTGATTTTTTATAAAGATTTATTTATTTATGCATACAAGAGCTGGGGTGTAGGCCAGAGGTCTGGGGGAGGTGTGAGAGGATTCACCAACGACAGAGTGGGGAGCAGAACAGGTGGACTGCCTGAGATACACTGCTGAGGGGCGCAAGGGGTGAGACAGGAGAGGTCTGCTGCGCCATGTGGGACAGCTCCCTGGCCAGGGATCAAACTCATGCTGCGGTGGCTGCCAGTAGCTTCATAATGCTGAGACTTAATCCCTTGCACCACCAGGGAGGCCCTATTTATCTATCTTTTAATTAAATATGGTCTAATGCACTTTCTCATCAAATTCAGGTTACTTTTGATAGGGACTTTGAAAGGATGCTCATTGCATTCACTCATCACTGCAGGAGATGGACAGGCCCCTCTAGTGCCCAAGGGGAGCCACACAAAGATGCAGCCATCAGCCCACGAGAAACATCGAGACTTCAGCAGGGACACTGACCACAAGACACCTGTCCTGTGAAGTAGGATCCCTACTTAAAGAAGTCTGTGTCATTTGTGTTAGTGAGCCCTACTTCTTCCAAAATCGCTCTCTGCCCCGAGGTCTCTTTTGACTTTTAACTTGGTTTTCTTACAAACAATAAATTTCATATTGTTTCTTTAGCCATGATTCACTGCTGAGTAGTCAGTTGGTCTACAACAGGGTATGAATCATAAATGATACCAAAAAAATGTGTAAATCAAGTGCCTATGACAAATTAAGTTCCAACTATTCCCTAGTCTGGAACTCAGGGTCTTATAAAGTGACCCAAATGTTTAAAAGGAAATTATTACATTCACTGGATGGCAAGAGAATATCTTACTACGTTAAGTGTGCACTTACTAGGAAAGTATTTTTTATTTGATATTTTTAAGGCCAATATTCAGTAGTGAGCTACTTCAAAAATTTCAGTTGCCAAAAAAATTATGTATATAATCTTATACACATATGTACATATTTGTGTGTGTGTAAACACAGAGAGAAACTGCAACCATTCATACTGCTAGAGAAACTTTTATTTTTAATTAATTTATAACTTGATAATAAAGATGTTAGTAATTATTTGTAATATAACATGACAACATAGGAGAATTTAAGCAAGTGTTATAACAGTGCCTTAAATTTCAGTATTCCAATATAAAATAGCTTCAGATTCTCAGTAAATATTTCTAACTCAGCTTTCAGCTAAAATTTGTAAAACTGTGGCCCAAGGGTAAGTCAAAATAAATGAACCACGAGAATTGCACTCTTTAATATGTACCTGAGAGTATTATGTCCTTACAACAAGACAGAGGTTGTAAGAACAATGATGAAACAAGTAACTTCGGATGAATACCTGAGCCATATCCAGTTTGACAAGTAATACAAAAAGTCGCCTGGGTGGAATGTGGTAAAGCCATACATTTTTACTTCTCATTTTACACAGAGAAAGCAAAGATTCCTAAGATTGCAGGTAAAAAGCAATTCTGAAAACACTTCTAAATATGTAAGGTCCACATTCTGGAAGTTGAGATACAAGCCATCTTTCAAGATATTTAATAGGCCAATATTCATCCAGCAAGAACCTCGGCTGAAAAAAATCTCTTGGGCAAACATGAAGAAACCCCCATCGGTCAACTGGAACTAAGCAAAAATCAAGCCACTCAAGCAAAGCACTTCCAGGAGATCAATGCTTCTTTTGAGGAACATGAGTCCCAGCTTCTTCAGGATACAACATTTTTGATGGATGTTGTATGCTTTTGACCTATCCTTCAACTTTTATGTATGAAGAGACCAATTTAATCTGGCCAAGTGTACTTACATGGTATAATTTAACTTTTAAGGTCAGAAATGAGACATGTCACCAAAAGTTATGACTTTATTCTGGTTTTCGAAAGCATTAAGGATAAGAGAATTAACTTTTTAAATTCTCTGTTATGTGCCAGGTAGATTTTATCCTAAAGGGAACCATATCACCAAAAGGTGATTTGGGGGTAGATTCCATTCTGGAAGGAAACTGGCAAACATAAGCTAGGGATCTAGAACCTGAGAAGTCAGAGCAAGTTACCAAAACAGATTCAGGAAAAAAAATGGACCAGGAAGAAACGCAGTTATGACAATGGCCGTAGCAGCTGGGTGCTTTGTCTAAGGAAGAAGGTAGCAAGGGAGACTTGATCCTGAGCCTTAGAAGTGGAGTCCCAATGGTGACAATTTCTAATAGGGAATCGAAGATCCTAGGCCCTCACACCCAACAGCCCTGTCTTCAGAGAAACCAGCCAACTGACCAAACACACGAAACAATACGGTTGGGCTTTTCAACAAACCATGAAGACAACTAAGAAAATCCAATGGAATGCCATTAAAATTACTGTAGGCCTGGAGGGAGGTACAGGATCTTATCATGAACATGAGAAAAACGGAGAACTTGTGATTGTTAAAGAATTAGTTCATTTTAACAATAACCATCAAGTGGTCATACATTTTGAATTACTAACCTGAGCTGCCCTGGGTTATGAAGCCTTCTAGGTTACCATGACTCAAACAAGATAGAAATTTATTGGGTTATTGGCTTTTTTTTTGTTGAGTTATGTGAGTTCTTTGTAAATTTTTGTTATCAGTCCTTTATCAGATGTATTGTGTGCAAAGATCTTTTCCCAGTTGGTAGGGTGTCTGTTAGTTTTGGTTAATGTCTCTTTTGCTGTACAGAAGCTTTTTATTTTGATATAATCCCATCTGTTTATATTGTCTTTTACTTCCTTTGCTTTGAGGGATGTGTCTTTCAAG